>VDFB02124617.1:46677-91948 GCA_007258455.2 Sequoia sempervirens | reverse complement strand
TGACGAGGCTCCTTTAAAAGATCTACGGGAACCATTTCCCTTCTAATGCATATTCTTTTCTCCATATCAATTATTTCATGTACAATTTTGTATAATCACTTTTTGACCATGCATAATTCTTCTTATAAATAAGCATGCAGAGTCCAAAGTTAAAGAGATATTATATTTATTTTATTTTATTAATATTTTAATGTTACTTTTTAATAATATTATGATTTATTTTTAAATTTTTTCTTAAATGTGTTACACAAATTTTATATTAAAAAATTATTATAAAAATGTTTAAATAATTAAAAAGATAAATTTAATGCATATGAGTATGTATATACCTAGAAGTATTTAAGTGCTCGTATTAAAGCTTGAATATTATCTTTTGTATTAGTGTTTCTTAATTTTATTTTTGTTTTATATTGAAATTTCAAATGGTGAGATCCATCATCGTACAAAATATTTATAGAGAATGTTTGATACTTTTGTTTTCTAGATAATAGTGGTTATTATGTATCAATATATAATTTATATTAGTTAATTGTAAATAATATGGTATTAAAAATGTGTTTTTATATGTATACAATAGTGAAGGAAAATACTTATAATTTTATGCACACACAAACACATTTACATTAGTAATTGATAATTATGGAAGTGATAATTGAATAATTTATACCACATTTGGAAATTAAAGGTAATACATAAGGGTATTTAACCCTAGATTATTTTGATATGCTTCTAAATCTCATTGTTATGGAATTAGAATTGGATTCTCTTTTGCCTTAAATTATACATAAAGACTAACTTTTCCAAGTCAAGTCTATAGATTTAAATCATTACAATTGAGGATTTAATATTATAATTCATAAGCTTTCACTCTATGGTTTTCCCAATATCTAGAATGTTTACTACACTAAAATAACTAGTGGTATTTAAGAATACCTTTAGAGGGATTTTAGGTTACTAAGGGACACATTCTCATAGGTCAACTGTTGGAATAATTGGCTTTAAAATCATGCTAAAGATCAAGGACTAAAATATTCAAGTATGTAAATGCTTACCTAATGATATATAATACATAATAGATCCTTCTTCAGTGCTCCAATTGAAGTGTTTTTAGCATGCTCCTTTCTTATATGTGAATAATATTCAATGCTTCTAATGTGTCAAAATGAATTTAATTGAGAACCTTTAAATACAAGGAAACTAAACAATAAATCACGCAAAGTTATTACACCCCAATTGTGTAATTACTATTTATTATTACTACTTAGTAGGGTAAAATGCGAATTCAGTGGATGAATAAATTATGTGTGCACTGTGTTATCACTGCCTTATGAATGAATTCCATCTCATTTAATGTTATATGAAGGAATGCATTTATATAAATGAATGAATATTGTGTTGATATTCCAACTTTGGAGATGTAATGTGTATATTGCATATTTTGTGAATAACTGACTATCATGTACATGTGTTAGTGTTTGTAGGTACATGTTTAATTCATCCAGGCGAGAGGGGAGAATCACTCAGGAGAAGGTCTGGGTTGAGTAACCAGTAAGATAACCTATTTGAGCTTACACACACCATAGTAGGATAATTGAGTCAGGTTATTAAGTGGGAAGTTGGTAAGTCATCCTTAGATGTTATGTTTCGTTTAGTAAAAGTCTAGTCTACTATTGTGTGCATTATTGGACGATTATTATCTATTTGATTTTATGATTTCCTTCTTGTTACCATGTTTATATTGATAAATGAGAATACTAGGTATGCGTATGCGTACACACATGCATGGAAATGATAAACTATTCACACCAAGGAACACATACATGAGGGTATATAGCTAGACATACCTATGCAAACTCATGCATGAGTTACTTATGCACATGCAACTATTTGATGGAACCCATGGCATGCATATGTATATGTATAGACATATTGCTCATAGTCTCTTATCAAATTCCATGGTAATTGTGTATGAGTTTGGTGAATGGATCTAATGTGTATATATATAATGTATATACATATATCCATATGTACAAGTGTATCCATACATGCATATGGTAGGAAATGGATATGGCCATATGAATGTATTGATACATGTATACATACACATACATGTATATAGAGTCAAATATATATAATATATATGTGTGTGTACACAACTGATACATTAATATAAACAATGTGATTGCTATTCTTTTACATATAATAATTATATATACACGCTTTGTTGACTTGTAATGTATATAAATATATATATTAACATATACATATATATATTGTATTTATATTTAAACATCATTTACTTTGAGATCAACTATTTCAAATAATAAATATCAGCCGATTATAGTTTTAAATATATTTTGTTTGAAGTCGATAATCATGGATGACTTAATGGTTGAAACCTTGAGAAGAATACGATTCTATTCATGAGTTTTTATTTATGCTTTTGTTTTCATACAAAAGAGAGAGTAGTGTAAGTGCACCAATTTGTGACACAATTTAGGTGCCAAATTGGAAAAAGTCTCAAAAAAGGGCCGAAATCGGCCATTTGGCATGCGCCAAATGTGAAAAGTAAAATAAAAGAAAAAAATGCATTTCAAACCCTCATTTATCTTCAACCCATGGCTTGGCTTAGAAGATTTGAGGTTTGAAACTTGCACTCATGAAATATCATCCATTATTTGCATCCTTAGCTTGTTATTTTTTCACGAGGATGCCACCACACATCAGAGAGGTCAAAGATTGCGAAGAGGTATGTATTTTTATTCTATTTATTTTTAATTTGATTTAGAATGCAGATTGAAATAGGTTTTTATAATAAAAAATTGTTCTAATTCTTAGGGAATGAATCTCCACCTCGAAACATTGAGAATTCACAATCACCCCCTCATGAAGAGCCTCCTATACAAGAACAACCTGAAACCCCTCCATCAATTCATAGGCATCCTCAAGGAACACAAGAAAATATTCTAAATCAAAATGAAAACAATAAAAGAGACATTGACCAATTAATTGGAAGATTAACCGAGCATGTTGAAACCCACCCTTATAGGAGAGGGATTGTTGAATCATTGAAGTCAATTGTAACTCATGTAGGAGAAATGAGCCAGAAAATAAATTTTTGGTCATTGGTCATTGAAGGCATGAGATGAGACAATTTTATGCTAGTCGTTTGTCATATACATATGTCAAAAAACTTTGTTCTAATTCTTAGTTCTAATTCATATAAAATTGTATAGAATGCAGATTGAAATAGGTTTTTATAATAAAACTTTGTTCTAATTCTTAGGGAATGAATCTCCACCTCGAAACATTAAGAATTCACAATCACCCCCTCATGAAGAGCCTCCTATACAAGAACAACCTGAAACCCCTCCATCAATTCATAGGCATCCTCAAGGAACACAAGAAAATATTCTAAATCAAAAATGAAAACAATAAAAGAGACATTGACCAATTAATTGGAAGATTAACCGAGCATGTTGAAACCCACCCTTATAGGAGAGGGATTGTTGAATCATTGAAGTCAATTGTAACTCATGTAGGAGAAATGAGCCAGAAAATAAATTTTTGGTCATTGGTCATTGAAGGCATGAGATGAGACAATTTTATGCTAGTCGTTTGTCATATACATATGTCAAAAAACTTTGTTCTAATTCTTAGTTCTAATTCATATAAAATTGTATAGAATGCAGATTGAAATAGGTTTTTATAATAAAACTTTGTTCTAATTCTTAGGGAATGAATCTCCACCTCGAAACATTAAGAATTCACAATCACCCCCTCATGAAGAGCCTCCTCTACAAGAACAACCTGAAACCCCTCCATCAATTCATAGGCATCCTCAAGGAACACAAGAAAATATTCTAAATCAAAATAAAAAAAATAAAAGAGACATTGACCAATTAATTGGAAGATTAAATGAGCATGTCGAAACCCACTCTTATAGGAGAGGGATTGTTGAGTCATTGAAGTCAATTGTAACTCATGCAGGAGAAATGAGCCAGAAAATAAATTTTTGGTGAAATAAGAGGCATGAGATGAAATTTTTTTATACTAGTGGTTTGTCATATGCAGATGTCAATTTTTTTTAGGAAAGTCCATTTATGTGCCCTATTTACAGACCTGAGAACCAATGCACCTTTGTCTCATGAATGCAAGAGGTTCCCCATCCATTGGTGCCACCATGAGTTAATTAAAAATAAATTTTGCGAGCCGTGGTGGATGGTATTTGACCAACCTCCATGCAATAACCATGAAATACCACAATACTTTTTGAGGAAACTCTATTGTGAGTTTGTCCTCAATAAAATGCCAAACTATTTTGACATCTTAGACTTTCAGGGTAGAGGTGGTGGCTCCACACATGATAGAATTATTGCACGATGTAATCCATAGTTGGCACTGAGACCCTTGGCCAAACCCATTGTGGAGTATGTCATTGTTCCTACCATTATTAAGGATAGTGTAGAGGTGGACATGTTGGAGTTGATTGACTCACTCACCCAGACCATTTTACAGTGTGTGAGGCCTCTAGTAGAGCCTGATGTGGAAGAGATGTGTAGGCCCCAAGCTCCACCCCACCATTGTGGTGCTTTTGGTGTTGTTTGTAGGTATGATTATTAGAGTGCTTGTGATGCAACTACACAACCTACATCAACTGCAAAGGAGATGGCTTTCACAAATGATTTTCTGAATGATACATTCGGCATTGACACTCAGGTAAAATTCAACAAGTTCATTTAATGTTGTTTATTAAATTATATTTTAAAATATAAGGATAACTAAATTAGTGGAATTTCAATATGATGAAACACTATTGTATTTAACTCCATTTTTTGACAAAAAATTGTTGAAATATTGACAAACTATTGTCGAAATACCGACAAATCGCCTTGATGTTTCCTATGCTCTCATCATCATAAGAACATTACCCACCTTCAACAAGAAAAAATTCCATGCATTTACAAAATTTTCTTCTAATATTTTGACCTCTAGTTGATCTCCCTCTTTTAGACCTACTACACGTCTCAGTTTTCTCTTCTCTTCCTAAATTTCCCTCACTTGAGGAAGAAAAATATGACAAATACCTATTTGGTGGTACTTGCACTCATAAGGATGTTGGATGAAGTTTTCTCATGGTGATGTGATCCCAAGGGGATATTATGATAATCTGATAGGTTATAAGGTAATCAAGTCTTGATAGATTGCAATTTATTATTACTACCATCCAAATGTGTCCATCACAAATCAAGTCTACTTAAAAGTTAATCAAGAAAGGGGGAGCCCTTAGGCACTATGCTGCTTGTTTTGATAAAAATAGGACCTGTTTTGTGCTCCACCTTTTTGAGACCCTTAATCTTCATTAATTTCAAAAAAAATTAGTAGGTTAGAAACTAGACTCAGAGCACTTCAACTTTTGTTCTTGCTGCATCTTGAAATTTTGAGCGTAACTATCTTCATTTTCTCGTGCAAATCAGATTTTGCTGATTTAAAAAAAAAAGTGGCATCTTAAGAGCCAAAATTTTGTCATAGATCCATGCACTTACCCATATAGGTGCAATTTGTGACTTTTCTGAAGTTCATTGGTAAAAAATTGGGTTTCCTTTCTCTGCAACAAATGGATTGTTTAGAGAAATTAAGCAGAGGTTTATTATATTTGCAAACTCAACACAAAATATTTTTTCCATCCTCTCTCTCAAAGGATAGTGTCCAAATGCATCTTTATTTTAATATAAATAATAGGGAGTTGCTCCCTTGAGCAACATATTGCCTCATATATATATATATATATTGGTTTGCATATTTTGGTATTTTATTATAATAAATAACTTTTACTGCAAATAAAATATTTTCAAGATGGTGTACTAGTGCACATGTTAATAAGTTTATTTAAAATTTTAGGAATATTTAGTTATTCTCACCCAAAAATTTAATAACGAATGTAGTCACCTTCTCTCGATGTACACAAATACCACCATTGCCTCATCAATCCTATATCGACGGTAGTTTTGTGATTAGTTCATAAGAATTATGACATGGGTAGATTTTTTGCATGTAAATGATAAATTCTAGCATGGAATCAAAGCCATGATGTTAGAGGGTTGCTCATTTTCTAGGAAATGAGGGAAAGTATATCTAATTTTGAGAAGGTTATTTCTTGGGTAAATTGATCCATTTGCATAATTATCGATTCATCTTGTGTTGAGTTAAATAATTTCTATTTTCCTATATTTCCTCATTATTTGGGTTAGATAGAACTTCAAAGGAAATATTTACAAGGGTTTAGATGATTTTTATGTGGGCATATGCAAATCATGCATTCTAGACTATTTTGAGTCAAACTTTATCTTTCCATTATGTCTAGAAGACCTAAAAACCTAGAATGCTTTTATCAAATTATCAAAATTGAAGTAATTGAGTATATAAGTCTATTTTTAAATTTAAAATACACATTTTCTTTATAATTTTAAAAATAAAATTAAAAAATTAAAAATATGTAGAAAGTTTTATGCAATGTTAAACTTTTTAAACTGTTTGCAATGTTTCATGTAAGGGGGTAGCATGTACCCTACCACATGGCAAGGTACTACTCATGTATCATGTGTAGTGGTGCAAGTCCCCAACCTCCTAGGCTTAATAACTAGGAGCTACATCTTTTAAATTTAGGTAGGTGCATTAAGACAATAATAACAATATTGTTCACATCTCTAGTTGCCTTCTAAACACCATAGTACCATCACTCTAGCACCACCTCTATCAATTCCTTTACATATTACACCACCATTGCTCTACTTGGGAGCCTCCAAAAAACCACCAAAAAGTCATTGGTGGTGCCACCCAAATCCATCACCCAACCACCTTTTTGGGTAATGCCACTAGATAGTTGCTCAAGTACCATGAAGTTGCCACCTAGGTATAGATGCCCCTCTATCTATATTCTCAATTTTGGAGGATAACTTTACAAAACCTTATAGATTAGCCATACTAAGGTATTTTTGGTGTAGTTTTTTTAAAATGATCATTTTTCTATGTAATTTACATTGTTATAATCAATTTCTACCTACCTTCTTAGAAAATTGGTTTTCATATATATTTTGTTACACAAACCTGGTTTGTTAAAAAATTTAGACATGTCTCATAATTTTAATAAATGGGCTCACATAAATGAATCTTGTTTTTGGTAAAGTGAATGATTTTCTAAGCACTTCATATTGGTGCTGGATATTTTTTCTTATTATATCATTTTATTATACATAATTAATTTTTTTGTCAAATATGGACATTATAAAACTATAAAAATTTAACTTCAATTTTATAATCATGTTAATCTTTAAATTCCCAAGCATTGTAACTTACTAATGGTTCTTAATCAAGCTATTTTGGAGAGTATTCAGGTAAAATATACTCAATCACACAATATCACATCATTTACATGTCTTTGGGGGCATACATGTTGGTATTTTGTATTCCATGGATTGATATAAATTTTAATTTTGATGGGTGTACTCTTTTTTAAATTCACTTTTTTTGGTTTGTTCTATTGTGTGAAAAAATTGAGGAATTAAAAATAGGTGTTAAAAATATCTATTTGTTATCAAATTGGATACATAAAACTATAATTGCTAGAAAGATAGAATCTAAAAGCACTTCAAATGGGTCAAACTCTTGTCTATTTTTATGGATCAGTCCTTGAGCCCACTTGTTTTTGGTATAAATTTATATGGAAGGATCAAACTAATCATATATTAGGATTAATGTTATGTAATGCCACCATCAACACTATGATGGCCACCACTCATATTTAGAGTCATAATAATAATGGGCATTAAGATCACTCAAGAAAGTAGATGATTTGATGGGATATGGGAATTAGAGAAGAGGAACACAATGTATCCAACTCATGATATAGAGTACACCCAAGATCATGTTTGTCAAGCTTTATGTTGATTGATCACTGAATTGAACTTATGTTTTATATGTTGTGTTATGAATAGAATTATTTCTTTTAGGAATGTACTAAGAGGGTCAAAACCACTAAGATCTTATTAGGGTGATAGTGGTTATTCTAATGGTTGAAATTGGACAATTATTACTTTCAAGATATTTGATCTAAAATATAATACTTGAGATTTGAAGGTAATGAATTTAAACATTTACTATTTAAGCATTGAATTTCATATTTGATATGTTTAAAAATATATTTGTTTAAGTATTATTTTTTAAATAAATTGAATACCTAAAATACTACATATATTTGGATATGTGTTCATTTTTAACTTTAGGAAATTGACACATTAAACCTTGGAACAATTCCTCTTATGTTTTTAGATGTGTGATTGGTTTGGGGGTAATGTGATATTGATATCAAGATTGGGTGACTTGATCCTTTTATCTTCTTTATTAGGCTTTTTGAATATCAAACACTTAAAATACTACACTATGTTTGGATATATGTTCACTTTTAACTTTAAGAAATTTGCACATTATAGCTTTGACCATTTCCTATTATGGTTTTAGATGTATGATTGGTTTGGGAGCAATTTGATATTGATACCAACATTGAGTGACTTGATCACTTTATATTTTTTATTAGATATTTTGTGCGTCAATCTTATAGTTGAATATGAAACATTGATTATGGAATACATTTGATCAATTGCCTGAAAGAAATCAATTGATATACATGGTGATTTACAATTGGTAGATAAACAAGTTACTAACTATTATAAGACCAAAGATGCTCAACGTGCACAATTCCATGAACTGGACTTATGGTTACTTGATTCTTTCAACTCATTTGCCATTTAATGCTTTCTACAACAAGTTATACAAGACACTTATGGACTTATGCCTAGTGTTGCCTCCCATATGAACACAAATGATAGTGGTTGTGTATTCATAGATTATAGTAACTAGTTATACAAGACACTTCTTTATTGATTTGTGCTTTCCATTGACCAATAAAGAGCAATTTCACAATATGTATACTTATCTTGACACTGAAATTTGATACTATGTGATAAAATCTTTATTGATTTGTGCTATCTAGTGATGAATGAGGAGCAATATCAATTTATGTCTTGACATCTTAAAACTTATGAAAAATAAAGAACAAATGCAATCGAGGAAAAAAATATATTCATCATATATTATTGTATTCCACACTAATCCAATATAAACTTCAACAACTCATTTTCAATTTAATTTACAAATTCCACAGATTTCAAATCATAATAACATTCGCTCTACCATTCCAGAAAGAAGAAGAAGAATGATCTTTAGGTAGTAAGTACAGCAAGATTTCAATTTTGCGCGAATATAAACATGCAAGATTACACAGCGAAATACAAAAATATATTCATATATTCCACACTAAATCCAATATAAACATGCAAGATTACAGTTTCTTCTTTCTTTCTTTTGAATACAATGTCTTAATTCTTTCTCCATGTGATCTTCGCTCTCAGGGAAATACACAGCGATCTTAATTCTTTCTCCATAGTACCTGAAAAAACAGCGAACAAGGATAATTTAGATTCAGATTCAAGAAAACTAAATCTGTAGTTGGTGAAAAGGAAATGGAACCTGCATAGATTACCTGAACAGTAGTATAGATTTGGGCGTGGTTCCCAAGGCCATCATGTCACACCAGTCTGGAAGAATTCCCTCGCCACCTTCTTTATTAGCTGTAGTATCCCATGATTCAACACCTGAAATATTTAGTGGGTTAAGTCAAGAGCACATGCATAGAAATTTGAAACAATGTAAAAGGAAAGTGATTATACAAACCTGAAAAAAACATCATTCTTTACTGTCGGAAAAGCCCACTGCTGAAAATTTAATGGGAGGGTGCGGGCAGATCCGGATAAGCAGCAGGACGTCATATTACGGGGCTCTTTTCGTAGATCCACAAGAATCATTTCCGTTCTGATGCATTTCCTTTCTACAAATCTGTATAAGTTCAATGAAGCATGCATTAGAAGGGAAATGATTCTTGCCGATCTTTGAAAATATATATAATGCATAATTCTGATCCACTCTTTTTTTCTGCAAATCGATTCTTTCATGTATAATTCTAAATAATCTTTTTTTCATCATGCACACAAATCTGCTTAAGATCTGTTAAATATGATGATGAGGTATGTTACAATAGTGTACAATAGCATTACTTATATAGACAAGGTGTAATGATCTATCTAATGCAAAACATTACATGACTCAAGTTTCATTATTAAATGACCTAGAACACTAGAATTAACTAAAAGTTAGTATAAGATATGATAAGATCTTATCTAAACAACTAAGAATTAACTAAAGGTAGTAAGGATATTACACTATTTATGGTATATTATAGCTTGGAGGAATGATCCTCCTAATCTGGAGTGCCTATTTTTAAGAGCAGATTTTTATTACAAAAATTGTTGGCAAATTATTAATGACTTACCTTTCCCAATTATGGTCTCATTTGGATGGTCAATAATACATATAATATTTAAGAATAATCTATGCAAAAAAAAATGATAGAATCTAATATGGAAGGAAAGACGATATAATGAAATAACCTGCACAATAGAAGAACATAATAAGAATATTCTACAAATAACTGATAATAATATGCCACTTTGAGGGTGCAACCTCCTAATCCACTTCAAGGAGGATACCTCTTATAGTCTTCAATAAGAAGACAATACTCAACATGATGATAATAACTTACCTATACCTCATATAGAGACCATATTTATGCCAAGGATATCACCCAGGCTGTCCTAGATAACCCTATATAAGCCTTAGGACGACCTAAATGACTCACTAACATTGTAATAATGATAATGTGACTTAATTAAGAGTTAAGGTAGCCACAAGTTGACTACGTATAACACTATACATACTATAGGGGTAGGGGCATAACATATGATTGATTATTAGATCACTAGTTGAAATCTTTTGTTTACAAGAGTTGAAAAATAGGTAAAAGAATGAAATTCCTCAAAAAAGAAAATTACAAAGCTACACATTTCATAAATAATAGACACATTCATACTAGACAACATACCTATCCAGGAAAGAAATCATTTTATAAAGAATCATATTCATGGTAGGCCTTGGACTACTTACCATGTCTAACTAGAATATGAAACAATTTTAATGTGCTACAACATGGTAGGCCTTGGAGCAATGATACAATCAATTGTGAATCACAAAGGCCCAAAGCATGTGAATTTGAAAACACTTTTGACATTATTTCATCACTTAATTTTTCCAATTCGATAGTGTAATGATACAATGGGGATTCAAATTGAAAATGTTGGCATGAAAATGGATAGGCTTGAATACAATGTTGAGATTATTAATTTAACTATGCCAATTACTGAGGAATTCCTATGTCTAACTATCTTTGACAAATGAAAATTTACATTTAACACAAAAATCAAGAATCCACAATAATTATACTAACCTAAGAAGAAACTCGTGTTGCAACAAACAAAGGGAACCTAATCAAGCTTTCCCATGTTGTATAGAATCACTACTTAGGATAATTTCCACAACTCTAATATATATGGAAATTGATGGAGATAAGGTAGGACAATGTGTGCATATAAACCTATGCACGAATAGTGACCTTCCATGTGAAAAATAAATAAATGAGATGCCAAAGGAATAGGGGCATGACACATGCACAAATACTAAAGTAGAAAATTGAGGTCGAGTAATGTTACCTAAGCTATGCTTATAAAAAATAATCCTTACTAAGCTAAACTTAACATTTTTAATACTAAAAAGCATGAATTCGTTACAAAGCTTACATTCATAGAATCAAGTCATTCATGGTAGATATAGAAGTGAGTTCCTCATATAATTTTATTAAATTGCTTTGTGAACAATATAAATAAGGTTCATTTTCACTTGGATGGATGATAATTTTCAATCCTACTTATTACCAAAACTATTATACATAGATTTATTGCATTTGAAAATTTTAATGTGAGTTAAGTGTTTTTGATAACTTTACAAGCTTTGTAATTTAAACTAACCATGTTGCGGAAGCTGTTGGGGCTTTTCATGCTGTCAGCCTAGCCGTCAAGATCAGCACCGGGGCTTTTATTGCGGCTTTTGCTGTGGACATTGGAATTCAAACTAACCATGTTGCGGAAGCTGTTGGGGCTTTTCATGTTGTTAGCCTAGCCGTCAAGATCAGCACAAAAAATCTGTGGTTGGAGGGCGATTCTTTGAATATAATAAATTGTATTCTTGGGCTTACCCCCCCCCTCGTGGACCATCAAAAAGTGGATCGAAGACACGCAAGCTTTATTAAGGAAATTTGAAAAAGTGAAAGTTTCACACGCCTATAGAGAAGCCAATATGGTGGCGGATTTCTTCGCCAATGAAGGGGTTAAGAAAGGTGGGGAGAACACGTGGAGGAAGAATGACAACCTCCATAATGAAGTGAAAGCGCTAATTTATTATGATTCAGTGCATGGGAGAGAAGGAAATCTTAGTCATGATGAAATGGATAAAGATCCGGTACATCGATTTCATTAGATTTGATGGAACCAACGTCACTTTCTTTTTCAAGAAGAGTCTGCGGCACGCTTTCTAGGTGTTCGACAGAAATTGCCTAAACGAGACCCAAAGCAACTGTTCTGAGTGGTTTTATAGTGGGCTGATTATGGGTGGAGAAAGAAAACGTGTGGAGCCGAGCAATTTCGAGGAGCATAGAAAGAATACTAAAGCATGGGAAAGAATTGAAAAGGGAGGTTTAGTCCCTTATATGGAAAAGCTCCATGGTACGGATGAATAGATGCTGGATTATTTTGTCAAAAATTGGAAAAATGGAGAGATCGTGTTGTTTGGTAGGAATGTTAAGCTGAGTGAGGACTTAATTGGTGAAATAACAGGTCTCTCGACTGAGGGTGTTAAATTCTACCGTGATCGACGTTTCTCTGATGAAGCGGTTATCAAGTTTCCCAAAAAAGATAAGGAGAAAGTGAAGATGGTCAAGGTTGCTAACAGTTACTTTGATGTGGAGTCTATCAAATCTATTTGGAGGAAAGTTTTAAGAGTCATCATGGAATATATTACGGTTGATGGATGCTTTACCAGAGCCTATGGTTACCACTTTGCCATTTTGAATCATTTCCGTCATAAGGTTCGTATATCTCTGCCTTTCTATTTATTTTCCTCTTTGAAGAATTGTCTCGATGATGTGGAAAGAAACCCTAGGAGGAATGCTATTATCCACCTTGGTCTTGTTAGGCTCATTTTTGAGCATTTTCAAAATCTTCCTGCTCTGCCTAAAACTATAGATATTGAAGAGTTGGATGATGAGGAAACTAAAAGTAGTAAGGAAATTGAGCCCCGGGCCCCCCCTGCTTGTGCTCTTGCTGGCCTTGATACCTTTGCTCCCCTGTCTTTGTCCGGTCAAAAAAATCTAAAGGATCCTGCCCACTGTCTTATCCTAAACGACATACGCTGCATGAGTACCCTAGTCCAGATTTGGCTTCTCCACATTGTCTTAATCCCCAGTCATCTCCTGGGTGCCCCACTCCAGGTTTGTCCCTTGGTTTTAAAGGTAACCCTGTTATGAAACTTGTTTCGTACTCTAGAAATTCTATGGAGATCATCTCTGAAAAGCCCTTGGTTAGTAAGGAATCGGCCCCTAGTGCCCCTGCTTCTGGACAAGTTGGGTATGACCATTTTGAAACCCCTATTCAGGATGAAATTAATTCTGCCCTGAAAATGCTCAAGCCTGAGGAAATGGTTAGTGTTGCGCAAAAAAGTACAGAGGGTATTTTTACCGTTCTCAAATGGACCCAGAAAGAAGTTTGTGACTTGAAAGGCTGTGTTACTGTTCTCAACAATAAGGTTATGGAACTGGAGCAGAAGATTAGTCGGGACAGAAGAGATAATGATGAACAGGAAATTCTTTTTCTGAGGAAAAGACAACAACTACAGGAGGATAGATTGACAATTATTGAATGTAATATGTCCAAGATTGGACAAAACATAAGGGCCACTGTCGCAAACAACCACAAAATTGCTAGGCATAATACTATCATCATAAATGCGATGGTGGAAAAGCTTGAAAAAATTTAAAAGGGTTCGCTGGTGGTGGATCTGGATGTGAACAGAGGCGGTAGCAAATCGGCCGGTGAAGGTATTTCGACTCGTACCAGAGCAAACATAAAGAGGAAAACCCTGACTTCTTCACACACGGTTCAAATCCTTAAGCAGGGGTTACAGGATATGTAGAATGTTGAAAAAGAAGCTAAGGAATTACTGAATAATTTGGAGTAACATGGTGTTTGATTTTCTGGTTTTTTTGGGTGGTCCTTTTTTTTGGACCCTGCTGTCTTTTGTTGCTGTCATTTCCTTTTTGGGACAACTGTTCAGTTGTTGGTACTTTTTATGCTTATCTTTTTTTTGTTTGAACTTCGTGGTTTCAGGTCCTTGTAAAACCTGATTTTTTCCTTTTCAAAAACTTTACAAGCTTTGTATTATTGAAGTCATTGGAAAAAGTATTGTTTGTTTAGTTTCTTTATCTTTTTCAAAATGATAAGATTTGATCATTTTTTTTATATCTTAAGTTTTTCTTATTGGTGGTGGATTTGTGAGAAAATTTATTTTTTTTTCCTCTTATTGTAATCTCTACAGCTTCTTGTTTATTCTTAAGAAATAAGAAAATTATAATGTGGATTTAATCATTTTGATAATATTTTCACAATACTATATTTCAGAAGACCCTTGCCATGGGTACATAAAACTTAGTTCTATGCAAAAATGTCAAGATGATTTTGGGAAGGACCCTACTATTCCTAAGAGTTCCAGACATTTGGAGAGAGAATCTAGACTGAGTAGTACTAGGTTTTTTGCATTTCTAGGGTGGACACTCTTCCCTAGAACCCAATATGTTTTTATAAAGAAACTCTGGTAAGTGCATGGAAATGTGAGACCAAAAGGAGGTCTTAAGTGACCATTTTGTAAATCAATATAAACTACTCTTGGATGAGAAATTGAATATAGTTATGCTAAAAATTTGAAGATGCAACAAGAACAAGAATCATAGTGCTCTAAATCTAATTTTTGAAAATTCATTTGAATTGTAGAAAAAATGGATTTTCATTCCTCTAAAATAGGGTGCAAGGACAAGACAAGTTCCTCATTTGCTAACATGGAAAACAACAATCTACCTTCGTCGAATGATGAAATCCACACCATGATCCATAGATTCTTAGAGAAAGGGTTTTTGGAAAAGGAAATAATGAGTTTTTTGGGGCCCCATACCACTAGAAAATCCCTTTTTTAAAAAAAAAAAATATATTATGAAACTTTAATGGTAGTGAGAGAGTCAACCCCACCATTGACAAGTAATTTTCAACCATTTGAGCTCCCTTTCTAATGGGAATAAAGATCGAGTGGCCCTGGATAATATAAAAAGCATCATCATTTGATTCCCCTATTACAAAAATTTGAAAAACAGAAAAAGGATTTTGTATGTTCATCAGGTGTTAATGGCGACACCCATCACCTACACCATAGTCAAATTGTTCACTTCTAATTAGGAGATCTACTACTATGATTTCTTTCTCGCCATGATCAAACTTCTCAACTTGAACATAGTCATAGGAAAGTAGGGGAAGATAAGAAAATAATGTTCTAAGCTGGCTCTATTGAAAGATGGACACAAGAACCATTTCCCTTCTAATGCATTTGCTTTTCTGTACGTCAATTATTTCATGTATAATTTTGTATAATCACTTTGTGACCACACATAATTCTTCTTATAATGTAGCCATGCCTTGTATTTGTCAATTAACTATTACATAGTTCAATGAACCATGCATTACTTTCTATGAAATATAGACAACTAGCTTACACAGTTTTTAGTATTTTCATGAGATGTAATGTGATACTTGAAAAATATATTATGCAGAGTCTGATGTTATAAAAATATTTATTTTATTTTAGTTTATTAATATTTTAATGTTTTGATTATATGGGAAAAGTGGGTTTTTAAGGGACCTAAAACCCTTTACAACAAAACAAACAAAATGCTGCTCAAGTATAAAACATTATGCCAACAACAACCAACAACCAAAACATACAAAATGTTGCTTATAGATAAAAAATTACACCATCAGTAACAACCAACAACAAACAAGCAATAAAACATGAGTAAACAAAAAGAGAACAAGTAACAAGAAACAAACATAGCAAAACACAAAACTTGACATTATTTCATGCTCCTTAAGGTGTTAGCCACCTCAAGCTCTTGGTTCCTATGAAGACCAATCATGTCCAACAATTATTTTTTCTCTTCCTTGAAGGATTTCCTCAAATTTCCATTCCCTCTAGTAGTGGGGCTTTTAGCTTCATCCTTCCCGACCTTTTTACCTTTTCCTTTAGAAGCTTGGTCCTTCTCCATCAACCCAATAAAGTAGAGCTTGTCTTCTTTTAGTTCAATCATCTTGCGGAATAGGACCTTCAAGGAGTCAACACTATTCTTAACAAAAATGTGGCATGCTTGCAATAGTTTCTTAATGTTCGCATTAATATCCAAGACCTTGGCCTCCAAATCAAAGAGACACTACTCACATATAGACTTGGCGTGTAAAAAAGAACATACTAAATCCACAATTTTATCAATCAAAACATCTGAAGTAGAGCCTTTTGGAAGATTCTCCACATTTACCTTCAATCCCCTAAACTTAATGTTCACCCTATTGAATTCTTGTACCAGTCCACTTTTCCAACTAAAATGTCCCAGTGGCCCTTGTACGCATCATGTCAAGGAGTTCAAACATTGATGTGGAATCGTCACTAAGATACAAGAAGTCCTTTGGAAGTAGATTAACTTTGAGAGGTTCAGGTTTACCAGACTTTTGATTACCCCCTCCTCCTCCTACATAGTTTTCTCACTAGAGGGTTCCACACTAGGTGAGTTTTGAACCGGGGAATCATCAATTTCAACCATCTTCTCATCTAAGCCCTTCTCCTCGCAATTATGAATTGTGCCCTTATCACCACCTTTCAACACCTAATTTTTCAGCTTTGCAATACACATTGAAGCCCTTCTCGGCCTCTCCTTTTCCTTCATAACCACAACATTCTTCTACAATCCCTCCTCCTTACCTCCCACCAGTACTACATCATCTTGGTCATTAAAGACTGCAATTTTCTTAGACCTAGAATCCCCATAACCAACCTTCGTATCATTTCCATCCATTTGGAACTCTAATTACTGAATAATAGCCCTCTTGGTAGCTCATTTTCCTTTAGGGTTTCCCTTCTTCCTCTTCTTGGAAGGGGTGATAATAGGTGAAAAAGACCTATCCTCGTCTTCCTCAACCCACTCCTGATCCCCACTAATGCTAGTATCCCAACCAGACAAATGAGACCCATCATTCAATGCCTTTTCCTTTCCCTTTGAAGATTAGCAAGAATGTGGGCCTTCACTTGCTCCATAATAAGCAAGATGAGACCCTCATGTAGCACCGACACCTTCCCATTTTTCAAATGTGCATACAAAGACACCTCTAATGAGGACAACAAAAAGAAAGGAAACAAAATAAAGATCCCATTCCTAAAATGATTTAACAGAGTATAATGATGGCCTAATATTGTAGTAAATTTGCCTTCAAGGGTCACATACCGCATAATAATCTCCACAATATCCACCTAGATCTTCTCAAGGGATGTCTACTCATAGCCCAAAGATGACAACTTGATAAGCTTTGTCTGCTTATCATCCTTAAAGAATTGAGCCATAGCCTCCTTATTACTCTTCTTATCTTTAAAGAATTTATGTCTAACAATAGGCAACCCCATAATTGCTACTATAAACTCCTCATTTAACTCAAAAACCATTCCCTTAATTCGGAGCTTGCAATTATGCCAACATGAAACAAACTCTGCTGATGCCTTGGGGTCATGGCCATGAAGCCTTTCCATAATATTAACATTAATATTTTAATGTTACTTTTTCATAATATTATTTATTTATTTTTAAAATTTTATTAAGTGTTAAATAAATTTTATATTAAAAATTAATTATAAAAATGTTTAAATAATTAAAAAGATACATGTAATGCATATGAGTATGTGTATACTTAGAAGTATTTAAGTGCTCTTATTAAAGCTTGGATGTTATATTTTGTATTAATGTTTCTTAATTTTATTTTTGTTTTATATTGAAATTTCAAATGGTTAGATCCATCATCATAGAGAACATTTATAAAGATAATGTTTGATACCTTTTCTTTCTTGATCATAATGGTTATTATGTATTAATATATAATATATTAATCACATATGTGTTTTTATATGTATATGATAGTGAAGGAAAACAATTATAATTTTCTGCACACACTAACACATTTACATTAGTAATTGATAATTGTCAAAGCATGATAATTAAATAATGTATACTACATTAGGAAATTAAAGGTAATACATAAGGGTATTTAACTCTAGATGATTTTGAGATGCTTCTAAATCTTATTGTTATGGAATTACTTTTTCCAAGTCAAGTTTATTGGTTTAAATCATTTATGATTGAGGATTTAATATTATAATTTATAAGCTTTCACTCTATGGTTCGCCCAATATCTAGAATGTTTACTACACTAAAATAACTAGTGTTATTCAAGAATACCTTTAGAGGGATTTTATATTACTAAGGGACACATTCTCATAGGTCAACCCTTCAAATAATTGGATTTATAATCATGCTAAACATCAAGGACTACAATCTTCAAGCATGTAAATGCTCTACCTAATGATGTAATACAAAACAGATTCTTCTTAGGTGATCCAATTGAAGACTTTCTAGTATGCTCCTTTCTTACATGTGAATAATATTCAATTTTCTAATGCACGTCTAAATAATTTAATTGAACACCTTTAAATACAAGGAAACTAAACAATAAATCATGTAGTTGTGTATTAATTCAACTCATAAGGGCTAGTGAAATGGGTGCACATTAACCAAATTGTGAATTTGAATTTCAAAACTAATATTAAAGTTCAAACCCACAATGAGGGGATATATCCTAGACCTATTGAATTAAATGAGGTTAAGGTGTTACTAATTTATAGTAGGGAATGCATGTTTTCTATTAGAGGTAAATAACGAGTTTTGAAGAGGCTTGGAACCCTTTACAAAAAGGGTAGCTAAAACAAAAGAGAACTACAATAAGTATAAATAAGACCAAACATAGTGTACCCACAGAAAAAAGTTAGCCAAAAAGGAGGAACACAACCATTAGCATTACATATTTTTCAGTATATCCACATCCTCCACATCACACACTACACCCTTCTGACCATGATCAAGGGAATCCAAAATTTCTTTCACAAGCACACCAACTAGAGCTTTGGTCTTGTTATGGGTCCTAGCCCCAGGCCCACCCACATTTACCTCAATAATAAAAAAATTATTCACTTCATCTCCCTTTTCACCAAACACCTCTCCCTCCAGCAAGTTGCCAAAAACACCAATCTCACTAGACTGAACAGTCTCCTTGCATTTTTTAGTAGGTTAAAAAAGGGAGGTAATACAAACAAAATAAAAAATACCCCAGATTTTACCACCTCCCCATCCTTTTCTATGTTAGCGTAAAGATTCTCCAAATGAGTTTCAAGGGAGAGAACTGTACCTTCAAGATTTTGCTTCATAATAAACATGTCATCTGCCACAATTTTTAGAGAATTCATTAGATTATCAATCTGATTTTGGCCTCGAGAATCTTCAGCTTTACTCAACATACCATGAACTTTCACATTGGTCATATTCAGTTCATGGAACAACCATTTAAATAACTTATAAAAAACAATGGAACCCTCTCTAGTAGTTCCCAAAACATCAAAAATATTTTCCTTATCAATGTTGAAGACTCCCTTACCCAAAGCATCCTCCTCATGAGAGGAAATTACCTTATCTTGACTCATAGAGGTTTCCTTCCCCTTCCCAATAGCAGTCAGAGTTTGGATTTTTTGAATAGTCTCTGTAATTCCCGCATCAACTGCTTGTCTTTTCTTCTGCCTTTCCGAGTCCACACTAGGAGAATCCTCAACACCTTTCCCCACCTCAACCACAACCTTCCTTTTCATTAGCAAGCCTAGAACCTCAATCAAAGAATCCACAACACCAAGTCCGCTGATAATCTTAAGAGGAGACTTCATCTCTAGTAGTTGGCTCGTAGACTTAACAAGTAGCTTCCTATTTCTACCCATCTCCAACTCCTTTTTCTGCTTCAACCCCAGAATAGTCCAGGAGGTGAAGAAACCTCACCAACCACTTCATTTTGCTCCTTGATGTAACTCATCAACATTTCAACACCCAAATCCTCACTATAGGTTTCATAACCCTTGTTAGGGCTTAGCTCCCCTTTTCTAGGCTTCCCAGAAGTAGGGGTTTCCTTTTCCATGGTAGCAAGAGAGTCTAGGACATATTCAACATCCTCCTCAGATTTTGACTCCTTATCCAAGATGAGCTTCCTCTTCTTTCCCTTCTTGCTAGCTCGTTCCTCTTTAGAGACCATATCATATTATTCCTCTATCTTCTTCTGCTTACCCTTAGGGGTAAACATTGGCTTGACCACTTCAAAGGCTTTAGCATAATTAGAGATTAAAATGATAAGCCCCACATATAAAACATGGTTCGAGGGTAATGTAAAACATGAGCCTCTCAGTCACATCTCCCCATAGCGCCTTAAGAGAGCTCCTCTAGTAACCACCACTTCTCACCATCTTTAAGTCTTGAGCTTCATTGCCTTTGAAGAAGATTTGTATGGCAGCCTGTGACTCCTTTTTGGGTAAGTGCACCAATATGTGACACAAATTAGGTGGCAAATTCAAAAAAATTCACCAAAAAGGACCAAAATTGGCCATTTGGCACATGCCAAGTTTGGCGAGCCCTCAAAAGTAAAATAAAAGCAAAAAAATGTGTTTCAAACCCTCATTTCTCTTCAACCTATTGCTTGGCTTAGAGGATTTGAGGTTTGCAACTCGCGTTGATGAAATATCATCCATTATTTGCATCCTTAGCTTGTAATTTTTCATGAGGATGTTGTTGGACACTAGGAACACTGAGAGGGGGGCTGACTCAGTGTTCCAAAATTTCAATAATCAAAACAGATCTAAAAATGATTAATAGTAACAATATGACTTCATTTAGCATATAACCGATTAAATTATTCAGGGACATTAATGAGCACCATAACAATAGATATTTTTACATGGAAACCATATTAGGGGAAAGACCATGGTGGAGATTAATCCACAATGTTTACTCTATTAAAAGTAAATAAAAGAGGGAATGCACTTGCATTCAGGTACACTGCCTAGAGCTCACTGCTCAAAAGAAAGAGGCTCATTTCCTACAAACAAAATAAAGTTTACAAAAAAACTTGAACTAAGAATAAAGCATCAACAAATGCTTAAATTCAATTCCAATGAAGCCCAATATTAGATTTCGAATCACTTGACCGAACTACACTTCTGCTCTTTTTTTCTCTACACTGCACTACTCAATATACACAAATTGATTTTCTTTTTTTTTCACTCCTTCCCTGATGCTTACATACTCTCTTTTACACACTCACACACATACCTTCATATCTCATGAATTATCAATCTCCTTTAAATACCCGCTTGGACCATAAATTCAAAGTATGTTAGCCTCACAATGGAATATAATACTTTTCTTTATGTCAGCTCACATCTCTTATTTAGAAGTTAAGTGAATTCACACAAGTCAGCTAGACTTTATTAGGGACCAAAAAAGATTAAAAACATAAGAGATGATGAAATAAATATTCCACATAGATCCATGATAAACCATACGAAACATGTCAACCACAATGGAAAATAAACCATGAATCATGTTACCGAATCTCTTAACTCCAACTTCGACTTGATACAATACCACAAAACTTATCAGAGTATAGTGTAATTGCCAAGAAATATTCCCTAGAGGTCCACACCATGAAATAGTGATCTGGTACAATGAGCAATATCATGTGCAATTTCACTTGCGCAACCAGATGTCTTGTTCTTCACACTTACTGTTGGAAGAGTATAGATACTCAAGTTCTTTGCTGGTATGAATAATGATAATACTATAGATCATACTAATGAATCTAGTTGCCATCAATGACAACACAAGTATCCAAAATGATTTCTCAGAGCCATATGCCAACAATCTCCCCCTTTGGCATTGATGGCAACACTTAGTGAAAAATTGACTAAGTGTCAAAACCAAAAAAAAGATTACTACTCCCCCTATGGATATCCAAGAAATTTTTCACTCATTCTCTCCCCCTTTCATATCAATGACAAAGCTCTATTTATATCTGTTCTACTTTTCACTTGCTCTTATTCCATTCTCTCCCAAAAAATTTAAACAAAATTTGACAACTACAACAAGAGTTCAGAAGATTATATTATACCTGGCTTTAGTTTCTAGAAGGAATTTCTTCTAGAAATCCACTTCAATTTCAATGGTAATGATCAAGCTATTATTTTCTGAGGTTTTGTTGATGATCTAGATAAGCGACTCAAGAATGGTGATTGTAGCTTCCAACTTTTCTCCTAACTTGAGCACTTCAATCAATTGCTCTAATCTTCCTTCCATAAATTCTTTTACTTTCTAGAAGGTGTCAATAAGATTATTCCTAGCACATTGGACCTTTGTATGCTCATCCTACAGAGCACGAACCTTGTTCTTGACATTTCCATAATATCTTGGCCGATTTTGACAAGCTCTTCCTCAATTTTCTACAACTTGTCCTTGTACTTGCCTACCACATGAGGCCACCTTATATAGTAATTGAGTACCTTATTGCTTGAATCAATACATTGTCTCAGCTCATTCATTTTCTTCTTCAACTTTGAAAGAGATAGCCTAAACTGCATCCTTAAATGAGAAATTATCTCCTCTTTTCTGTCCAAAGGCACATAAGCCATATCCTCCTAGATACATTGGATTAGCTCATTTGGAAGTTCATTCTGTAGACTCTCCAATTCAATATTATTATAAAAAAAGTACCTTTCCAAATTATTTTCAATGAAATCCTACTCATAAGATGGTCCATTTAACCATGGATAGATCAAATATCTTTTGCATACCATCCTCATCCTGAATAATTTGCAATATCTTTGCTTCAAACAGAGCACATTCATCATCACTTTCTTCTACAATTTCTATAACTGGTTCAATTGGTTTTGGTTGGTCTTTTTGAGTATATTCTTTTAAAGCTTCATCTTCTACATCCACAACTAACTGAACTTTCCTCTTTTCTTCAATATTTGTTGACTCGGGTACTAGTGGAGTGACATCACCCATATCACTTCCTCTCTTGTGCTTTTTCTTAGCTTTTATGGAGAATGACCCTCCTTCTGTTATCTTTACTGGGATAGGGACAACACCTTCCCCAAACCTTTCTAGTACCTTTCTAAAAATTCTTTCATACACTTGTTCACAATTCTCAAAAGAATTATAATGATTGAAAATTTGTTTACAAACTGGCACATTTTCTCTCCATACCGCATTTCCTTTCATAAGAAAATAGTTTAGAAAATACATCATAATGCATATTACCAGAGTTCCAAACCTGAAAGGGTATTCAATATCCTTTGTTAGTTGAACATTTTCTATTAGTTGATCCTTTACCAGATTGCATAGTTTGAAATCTTCATTTTCAACTATCATTTTATGAGAGAGATATGTAGCACCTGCCGAGGTTGATCCTTCTCATTTTCTAAGGAATATTTTGTATGAGATTTCATGTGCCACATACCCTGTCAAAGGATCTTTAATCAATTCAATTATTAGAGCCCTATGATCTCCCCTAATTCCAGTTAGGGCTTTGACCTCAACATTGCGAATCAACTTATTTTTCAGTAAATCACAAACATTGCATAAGCCCATTAGATTTCTAATCACATCCTTAGTAATTTGATAAGGCTTTTCAAGAGTGAGGATATCACTATCCAATTTGTTTAGAACAAACCGAGTTACTTCAGGATTGACGAGATGAGGGTATTTGTTCCATATATCCAAACTTTTATGCTTAGATCCTTCAAGCCTCTTGAGATCGGCGAGTGACAACAAATTCCTTTCATCACTAATATTTTGACTGCTATAATCATCTAGGGTTAAGGTTCCTTTGATTTTCTTCATGATTCACCCCAAATAGAGTTCTACTGATCAAAAAAATAGATATGAAATTAATAATCAACAAAAATACCTAGAAATTCACTACAGGGATGACCTTTTGCACCTTCAAAATTTTGCAGAAAATGATCTCGAACTACTTTCCTTCAATGTACGATGATTAAGGTTCCAAATGTCCCTTTTATAACTTCACTTACTTTACTTTATTCCGTATTAAATGTGTTTCCCTAGAAGTTCTGGTCACTCTGCGTACTCAAATAGCAAGCCAAGAATTTGACTTCACACCTTTAACATTTCATTCAACTCCACAAGTGATTGCTAAAAATTCCATTAATGAATTACATGATGACTGATGGCATCCAACAATTCAGAGCTGATTATATACCTGGGGACATGAGATCTTCATGAAAAACTCCCCCTAGGTCACTGGCCTGATATTAATTACCGGAAGAGCTACCAAAGGGAACTTCTGGTACAACCTTGTTTCCTTCATCATATTCACTTTTCTTCACCCATGTTTGATTCATCTAATCTCTTATCTCTTCCACATGAGTCTTTTATTTTCCTTTATTTTCTTTCTATGAATTTCTTCCTTGATAATACAAACCTCTTCTATTCATATTTCTATTCCTACATAATTTTGCAAGGCGTCCAAGATTGTTATAATTGAAACATACCGGACCATTTTCTCTATACTAGGCATTCCACTGATTTCCTCCTAACCTGCATTGATTAGCAACATTTTCAAATCTTCCATAGGTGTAGCATCTAATGTTACTTGTATTGATAGGAATGATTCTACATTTTAATGCCTTCTGCCCAAAATTCTTGCATCTAAAGCATTGACCAGAGAAAGATGGAGTACTAGGATTTATCCTACTTTTGTACTAAGAAGCTATATGGCCAAATTTATTACAAGTAAAGAAATATCCATTGGGTTTCCTTACCGGATGTATTCCGACTTTGTTCTTCTTTTTAGAATTCTTCTATTCAGATCTAAAGCTTTCACCCTTCTCATAGCCAAGACCTCTCTTGTCATTCATATTCTTTTGACTTTTGGTTATCTCATCAAGCTTAGCAGAACTTATCCTAAATTTCTCCTTGAATTCATTTGCAGTAACAAGCTCATTTCCAAGAGTAACTATCTATCTTTCAATCTCATGTTCATAGTTTCTGGCCTGTTGTAGTTCTACCTCCAACTAAATGGTTCTACTGTTAATTCTACTACATTCTTTGGATCTTTCTTTCAGAGAATGGGAAATATTCTCCTCATTCTTCTTTTTTTGTTCGATTTCTTTGATAAAATTCATTGTGAAAGATTCCATCTCAATTTTTAGAGTTGCATTGTCTTTGGCTAGCTTTTCACATTCTTTTGTTATTTCTTTTAAGGTTTGATTCAGATGGATATCATCTAGTCCTTTGCTTTCTTTTTGCTTCAACTGATCACACAACTCTTTCCTCTTTTCTCTTGATCCATTTATCTTGTCCTTTAGAGATTGGATGAATTTTTTGGCATCTGCAAGATTTTCTTTTAGTTCCATGACTTCTACTTTAGATTGATCAAGATAATCAAGTGACATCATAAGCTATTTTTGAATACCACCAGCGTCCATTGAGATTCAATAATCACCTCAAGTTGTTAAACTTCTAAAGAGGAACTAGAGATTTGATACCAATTGTTAGACACTGGGAACACTAAGAGGGGGGTGAATCAGTGTTCTAGAATTTCAATTATCAAAACAGATCTAAAAACCATTAACAGTAACAATATGACTTCATTTAACATATAACAGATTAAAGCATTAAAGCACATTAATGAACACCATAACACTAGATATTTTTACGTGGAAACCCTGTTAGGGGAAAAATGATGGTGGAGATTAATCCACAATGTTTACTCTGTTAAAAGTAAATAAAAGAGGGAATGCACTTGCATTTAGGCACACTGCCTAGAGCTCACTGCTCAAAAGAAAGAGGCTCACTACCTACAGACAAAATAAAGTTTACAAAAAAACTATAATTGAGAATATAGCATCATAAAATGCTTGAATTCAGTTCCAATGAAGCCCAATATTAGATTCCAGATCACTTGATTGGACCGCACTTCTGCTCTATTCTGCTCTGCACTGCACTGCTCAACATACAAAAAATTATTTTCTCTTTTTTCACTCCTTCCATGATTCTTACATACTCTCTTTTGCACAGTCACACACATACTTTCATATCTCATGAATTACCGATCTCCTTTAAATACCCTCTAACCAGAAATTCAAAGTTTGTTAGCCTCACAATGGAATATAATACTTTTCTTTATGTCAGCTCACATCTCTAATTTAGAAGTTAAGTGAATCCACACAAGTTGGCTACACTTTAGTAGGGACCAAAAAAAGATTAAAAACATAAGAGATGACAAAATATGTATATTCCACATAGATCCATGATACACCATATGAAACATGTTGGCCACAATGGAAAATAAACCATGAATCATGTTAATGAATCTCTTAACTCCAACTCTGATTTGATACAATACCACAAAAATTATCAGAGGATAGTGTAATTGCCAAGAAATATGCCTTGGAGGTCCACACCATGAAATAACGATCCAGTAAAGTAAGCAGTATCATGCACAGTTTCACTTGTGTAACCGAATGTCTTGTTCTTCACACTTACTGCCAGAAGAGTACAAAAACTCAAGTTCTTTTCTGGTATGAATAATGGTAATACTGCAGATCATACTAATGACTCTAGTTTCCATCAATGACAATACAAGTAGCCAAAAATTATTTCTCAGAGCCATATGCCAATAGATGCCACCAACACATCAGAGAGGTCGAAGATTGTGAAGAGGTATGTATTTTTATTCTATTTATTTTGAATTTGATTTAGAATGTAGATTGAAATAGGTTTTTATAATAATTTTTTTTTCTAATTCTCAGGGAATGAATCTCCACCTCGAAACATTGACAATTTACAATCACACCCTCACAAAGAGCCTCCTATACAAGAACAACCTGAAACCCCTCCATCAATTCATAAGAATCCTCGAGTAACACAAGAATATATTCTAAATCAAATTGAAAACAAGAAAATAGACATTGAACAATTAATTAGAAGATTAACCGAGCATGCCAAAACCCACCCTTATAGGAGAGGGATTGTTGAATCATTGAAGTCAATTTTAACTCATGTACGAGAAATAAGCCAGAAAATAAATTTTTGGTCAAATATGAAGCATGAGATGAAATTTTTTTATGCTAGTGGTTTGTCATATGCAGATGTAAAAAAAAAGGCAAATAGCAAAGCCAACTTGTGTGCCCTATTTACACACCCGAGAACTAATGCACCTTTGTATCATGCATACAGGAGGTTCCCCATCCATTGGTACCACCATGAGTTAATTAAAAATAAATTTTGGGAGTGGTGGTGGATGGTATTTGACTAACCTCCATGTAATAACCATGAGGTACCACAATACTTTTTGAGGAAACTCTATTGTGAGTTTTTCCTCAATAAAATGCCAAACTATTTTGACATCTTATACTTTCAGGGTAGAAGTTGGGGCTCCACACATGATAGACCTGCTGCACCAGGTAATCCACAATTGGCACCGAGACCCTTGGTTAGACCCATGGTGGAGCATGTCGTTGTTCCTTCCATTGTTAAGGATAGTGTAGAGGTAGACACACTGGAGTCGATTAACTCACTCACCTAGACCATTTTACAATGTGCAAGGCATCTAGTAGAGCCTGATGTGGAGGAAACATGTAGGCGTCGAGCTCCACCCCACCATTGTGGCACTTGTGGTGTTGTTTGCAGGTACGATTATCAAAGTGCTCGTGATGCAACTTCATAGTCTACATTAGCTACAAAGGTGATGGATTTCACAAATGATTTGTCGAATTATACATTTGACATTGAGACTCAAGTAAAATTCAGCAAGTTCATTTAATGTTGTTTATAGAATTATATTTTGAAATTTCAGAATAACTAGATTAGTAGAATTTTGATAGGATGAAATTTTGGGGTCGTACTATTCATGAGACGTGCTCCATTCCTATAGACCCTTATTCATTCTCAATGATGATTCCATAGGTATGCAACTAGTATTAAAGATATTATCATTGCTTTTGAACACTTGAATGTTTGTCCAGAACATGCTTTGAATTTTAAATAATTTCCTGGTGTACCTTTGACCTCCACACATCACAATTCATTTCCTCAAACAACTTTCACTCAGGTAGCCTTTATTCATTAATGGTGTTGTAAAACAATGTTAGCTAGTTTTCATAATTTTGCACATACAAACCTAAAATAATGATGAGAAACACAAACATTGTAATTTTATTCCTTGATCATGTCACATTGTCTTCTCCTAATTCAATTTTTTTTCCTTTATTCCTTCATAATCCCTGCATCCCATTAACATTTAATATTTCACCCTATTTTCCATGATCCCCTCCTAGCCCATCCCACTAATACCTTCTAGTCCATGCTATGTGTCATTGTACCCTTCTACTCCCATCTTATTGTACCCATTATTATTTCACCCTAGATTTTCCATGATCCCCTATGTTCCACCGTATGTTCCTTTATCCCTTCTATGTTATACCATATTTATCCATGTTTCATCCTAGATAATTCTTCTCTATTATTGCTACACACATGTCAAGTTCACACTTCGTGTACTACAGTAAAACCCTACACACATAGGGTGAAGATAATTCATTCTATGTTGCATTATTCCCCACTAATCGCATCCCATTAGCCTCTAGTTGTTATCCCTATATTTTTTTATCCCATCCTAGGCCATCCCATCAATATATACTAGTCCATCCTATGTTCCATTAATCCCTTCTATTCCCATCCCATTACAATCTCTTATTTCACCTTGTGTTCCATTATCTTTCTCTAATTCACACTATGTTCCTTTATTCCCTCCTAACCCCATCCCATTAACCTCTAATAGTTCATGGTATATTTTGTTATCCCATCCTAGCCCATCCTATTAATCTATTCTAGTCCATCCCATATTACATTATCAAATTTGACTCCCATCCCATTATACCCTCTATTATTTCATCAACATATGCAATAAAAATCTCAATGAGCACTAAACTTTGGAATTTGCAAGAGTTTGTACTATCCCAGTGGACTTAGTACTTTCACCATTATGTGACCTATAAGCACTATATTCTAGTCTCAACTAAGGCTAACCATTTACTATTTCATTTATGACAGTTATAAAGGGACTAACTGAACTTCTTTATATTGATGTTATATATGTTGTTTCATTTGTAGTTGATGACATTAGACAACCCTGGTGATGTTGCTAGCATGATGGACCATGGATTTGCTACAAAAATAGCCAGTTCTAATCCATTGAGAGAGGTATACAACAAATCAATTTATTTGACATTATATTTACTCTTTTATGTTCTATTATAGAAATTTTTCACAATACTTTTATGCAGTTTAATTTCTATCTTGATCGTTGCTACAGGTGGTTGTCACTTTAGATAATGGAGGTGGTAATGTTGTAAATGTGCATGATGACTATATGTATGTGAGCGTTTTTAAAAGATAAGAGAACGAATAGTCACTCCATCCAATCGAATTTCGAAGGTAGCACGAGATCTATTCCCTTCCCCTAGAGGGAAATGACCATGTATTCTATGTCATTGTTTGAATGCCTATGTGAAATTTTGGAACATATGTTTTGTACTATCAATATATACGTGACATTTTATGTCCATATGGCTCCTTTGTACTAATCATAGATGGTTTTTTTAGATATATTGTATATACTTTTATCAATATATAGCATTGTATAGCCTTATGACTTTTTTATTAAAGAAAATCTTATTTTTTGACTACCATTCTTGAATGATGTTATCATGCACGTATCATATAAATTGTATGCTTGAATGTTGTAGGAATGGATTTTGTTTACATCTAATGCTTAATTAATTACTGTTGATTGCTCAATAAGCCCCATCTAAAGCGTATTGTGTAAATAAGCTCCATTTCTGGTGGTTTGTATCCTTTGGAATGCTTCAATTACTTGTGCCTCACTTATTCACATGTATGCTTCACTTATTCACATGTATACTTCAAATATATTGTATATTCACGTGTATGATTCATGCTTCCAATGCATAGGAGCAAAAATCTTTTGGGGAAAATTTGACAAACCAAAAGTATAAGAGTTTTTGAAAAAAAAAAGGAAAATATTATATTTAAAAAAACATAAAAAATTGTAGAAGAATAGATAAAAACTATTTTTTAAAAAAATGAAAGCTATTTCCATAGCATATAGAGATATAGAGAGAAAATAAAATAGAGATTTTAACTAATGAATTGTAAAAGATAGATTTTGGTAGTTTATATTCAAATCATTGATTACATTGCATTGCACTTCTTTCAAAGTCAAAGCATTACTTCACATTGCATATCTAATAACTAGATGTTGATAGATGGAAAAATTTCAATTACAATATAGTTTCTACAAAGTCAACCTAAGCAGTTATGCAATTACTTCACATTGCATAACTAATAACTAAGAGTAGCTGCCAATTGCATTTTCTTATCATGTCACTCTATAAGACCAGATTTCTTTGAGGTGTTTTTTCAAATAGTTCACTTCCTCGTCTATGTTACCACATTTTTCAAACAATTCTACCAAAGCATCTTGTCAAATAGTTCACTACCTTGTTCCTATGGCTAAAAGCCTAAAACAAGTGCTTTCAAACAAGCTATGGATGGTTGGAAAAAATATATCAAAACTATAATAGTAAGCAATAGCATAGACAAGGTAGTGAACTTTTTGAAAAAATGCATCAAATGAATGTGGTGATGGAATTCCATGACAATCCATAGACAAGGCAATGAACTATTTGAAAAGATGCCTCAAAGAAATGTGTTCTCAAGGTGATGTAATTCCATGCCAATCAAATTTCTTTTGATTGTCATTGCATTCCATCACCTTGGGACCTCAGTTTTTTGAGGAATTTTTTCAAAGAGTTCACTGCCTTTTCTATTCTACCAAATTTTTTGGTGCAGGAGCACCATTGAATAAAAGTTGTGAATTCAAGGTTTTGAGGAGAAGACTTTAGGTTTTGAGATCTTTTGTCTAAAATAAGGTCAATGAGACCATTTTATATTGTAGGCATTAGGAAAGTTATTTTAGAGGGGAAAAACACAAATAAGGTGGAAACCATAGATGTAAGTTGGATTTTTGAAGATTTGGAAGATTGGAACATTAATAATACTCTATTTTTCTCCACTTTTTATGTATTTTCTGAGTTTGGAGTGACTATACGACCCATACAACTGCATAATGTTCTAAATATATTTTGAATTCATTTTAAGGTGTGAGTTGGCCACTTATTGCATTTGATTTGAGCATCTGACAGTGGATTTGATGTAAGTTTGAGAAAATTCTTTGTGACTTGTTTTTATACCCTATTTTAAGGGTTTGTAGCCTTTCAAATGTAAACTCGACCCATTCCACTTTTTGTGGCTCTTGTAACTTGTGGAATGGGACTGAAACATCAATAAACAAGTGAGGGAATGTTGAGAGAGTGCAGGGGAGGCTTGAAAATTTATTGGGCATGAAGACCTAGAGTGATAAATTATGTTTTCCAAGTGGAAAAGAAATGTTTTGACATGGTAATGAGTGAAATAGGTTGAGGTAGCATTGTTCCTTGTTGAATTGAGTATGTGCAAAGGTTTTTAGACTAGTTTAAGGTGGTGGCAAGTTTGATTGAGGTCTGGAAATGTTATTTCCATTAAAACCCTTGATTTTTGGCTATAAAAGAGGTTTTTGAGTTTATGTGTATTGGAGGGTAGATGACTGAGAACAAATTGTGGAATATTTGGTTTGGTAACCTGTAGAGTGCTTCCCAATTGAATTTTGAGTGAAAGGGAAAGTTTAAGGTCTAGAGTTCCTTTGTAAAAGTGACCTAATTTGAGGCCTAGTTGGTGTTAAAAGCCTGATTTGAGAGAGTTGTATCAAAGTAACCTATTGATTGGTTGTGGTATGCTTTTGAGTTCCTTGATGGGTGTTTGAAACCCTGATGGTTCTCATTTGAAAGGACAACACCAAGGAGATATATCTGATTGGCCAATGAGGCCAAATTTTCAAAGCAACTATACTTCAAACTATCTTCCCATCCCAAATAACTATAGAAAGTAATTTACTAGATCACAAAACCTTCAAATTCACAATCTTTAACATGAGAACTACTCCTTTAAGCCCACTTTTACAAAACCTTCATTTTTAGCAAGTTTCGGGTGGGTATATTGAAAATTCTATTCCCACAACTCATAACACATTTCCAAAGAATCAAGCATGCTTAAAAGAACCTACACAATCTTAAAATTCCCTTACAAATTGCTTCCTCAAAGGATTTCAACCATTTCCACTCTTAAACCACTCAATTTCACCAAAAATCATCAAATGGCCAACTAGGGCATCACAACAAACCACTCAACTCACCTCCCCTACACCAAAAACCATATACATATGTTCCTTACCCCTAATTATGCCATTCCACTAAGTTATAGTAGGATACAATGGGTGGAATGGATAAAAAGTCATTTTTACACACTCAACTACTTGCATTTGACCACTTTTTTCCCAAGCAAGAATTCTCTGCCACAGGGAAAGGCCTCTAAAATAGAAAATATTGAGAGAGGTTATTATGGAGGGGCCCAACATGATCCCATTCGATTAGATGAGAAGTTTCTAAGCATCATAGTGTCCAAATACAAGTATGTTGAAGTTCGCAACCATTTTACACTTTGGACTCTTAAGGGATTGTGTCAGTTGAATGTAGCTCAGAGCGATTCCACATGTTTTAGTGCAAAAGAAGACCATGCCTAGCATAAACGTACCCACCTGGACATGTCAGAACAGTTTGTTTAGTCACACGAGTTGCAGAATGAAAGTTGCACCACTTTGCAACTTTCAACTACTTGCATTTGACAACTTTTTCTAAGCATCATGGTGTCTGAATACAAGCATGCTGAATTTTGCAGCCATTTTGCACTTTGTACTCTTAAGATATTTTTCTAGATGAATGTAGCTCAGAGCGATTCCACATGTTTTAGAGTGAAAGAAGACCATTCGTAGCATAAAAATACTCACCCAGATGTGTTGAAACAGTCTATTTGGCTGCATGAGTTGCAGAATAAAAGTTGCACCAATTTGTAACTTTCAACTACTTGCATTTGACAACTTTTTCTCAAAGTGAGAATTCACCACCATGAGAAAAGGCCTTTGAGATAGTGAAAACTGAGAGAGGTTATTGTAGAGGGAACCAAAGTTATCCCATAGGCTTAGACAAGAAGTTTCTAAGTGTCACGATGTTTGAATATAAACATGTTGAAGTTTGTAGCCATTTTGTACTTTTGACTCTTTAAGGGATTCTATCGGTTGAATGTAGCTTAAAGTAATTTTGTGTGTTTCAGTGTGAAGAAGGACCATGCATAGCATAAACGTACCCACCCAAATGCATCAAAACAACCTGTTTGGTCACAAAAGTTGCACCAATTTATAACTTTCAACTACTTGCATTTGACAACTTTGTCTGCGAGTGAGAATTCACCACCATGGGAAAAGGCCTCTGAGATAGAGAAAAATAATAAAGGTTGATATGGAGGGGCCCAATGTGATCCCATAGGCTTAGATGAGAATTTTCTAAGACTCACGATGTCTGAATACGAGCATTCTAAAGTTTGTAACCATTTTGCACTCTGGACTCTTGAGGCATTATTCCAGTTGAATGTAGCTTAGAGTGATTCTACGTGTTTTAGTGTGAAATAGAACCATGCATAGCATAAACGTACCCACCTGGATGCATCAAAATATTTTTTTTAGTCAAACGAGTTGTAGAACGAAAAGTTGCACCACTTTGCAACTTTCAACTACTTGCATTTGACAACTTTTTTCACAACTGAGAATTCGCCACCACGAGAAAAAGGCCTCCAAGATAGTGAAAAATGAGAGAGGTCATTGTAGAGGAGCCCAACATGATCCCATAGGCTTAGACAAGAAGGTTCTAAGCATCGTGGTGTTCAAATACAATCATTTTGAAGTTTGTAGCCATTTTGCACTTTGGACTCTTAAGGGATTTTGCTAGTTGAATGTAGCTTAGAATGATTCTGCATGTTTTGGTGTGAAAGAGGACCATGTATAGAATAAACATACCCACCCAGATGCATTGAGATAGTTCATTTGGTCACATGAGTTGCAAAATGAAAGTTGCACCACTTTGCAACTTTCAACTACCTGCATTTGACAACTTTTTGTGCAAAAAAGAATTCAACACCACAGGAAAAGGCCTCTGAGATAGCAAAAACTGAGAGAGGTTATTATAGAGAGGAACAACATTATCTCATAGGCTTAGATGAAAATTTTCTAAGCATCATGGTGTTTGAATATGGGCATGCTGAAGTTTGCAGCCATTTTGCACTTTGGACTCTTAAGGGATTCTACTGGTTGAATGTAGCTCAGAGTGATTCCCCATGTTTTGGTTGAAATAGGACCATTTCTAGTGTACACATACCCACCCATACATGTCAGAATAGTCTGTTTGGTCACACGAGTTGCAGAACAAAAGTTGCACCACTTTGCAACTTTCAACTACTTGCATTTGAAAACTTTTTCCCCAAGGTGATAATTCGCCACCATGGGAAAAGACCTCTGAGATAGAAAAAAATGAGAGGTTATTTTAGAGGGTCCAAACACAATCCCATAGGCTCAGACGAGAAGTTTCTAAGAGTCATGGTGTTTGAATACAAGCATGTTGAAGTTTGCAGTCATTTTGCACTTTGGACTCTTAGGGTATTATGTCAGTTGAATGTAGTTGAGAGTGATTTTGCATGTTTGGTGTGAAAGAGGACCATGCCTAAACATGACTAAACAACTTCCAACTTCTTTCCCCATGAACTACAACAAGATGACTCTTGAACTTCCACCATTTGACAATAAGTTACAATTTTGACAAATTTTACACAATTTTGTAATTTTTGCAATATTTTGTAGCTTATACCTTCCAACCAACTAAAGAACTATAAAAGGAATCCTTACATCATAAAATTGTCTAAATGACCTTATTGTTTGAACAACAAGACTAAAATACCCCTAAACAATCAAAAGACCTCAATTTTCAACATTTGCATAAGGTCCTTTGTGATGCAATGAAAGGGAGGTCCACAACTATCTAAACTCAAATTCACTTGAAGAAATCAAACTTCCAACATTCAAACCCCAACAAGGGTGACTCTTCTCAACTTCATTGTTTTGTTGTGTAGGTGTGCAACCTAGGTTTTCCTCTCACAAATTTCAAGAGACCACTCAAAGCCACAAAAAAACTACCATTTCAGGAACCCATTAGGGAAGTTTTAAGCATATCACAAAATCACATGTACTTACTTTGGAACCATACCATCAAATTGACCTTGAACACTCAAAAAGGGGCTCCAATTAGCCCACTTTAACAAAGGAACTCTCCTTCAATCTTTCTGCCCACTCAAAATACCATTGGACAGTCCTCAAACTTCCTCCAAAACCACAAATTCTTCAACTATTGTGTTAAAACTCACTTGCTAAGACCCTCTTTCATGAAACCCTCATTTTTCACCAAATAAGCAGGTGTTTATTGAAAAACCCATCTCCAGACCTCGTTCAGCCACAAAATATTTTCAAACACTCTTATTTCACCTTGCATGAACTTAATTCACCTTCAAATTATGCTGCCCCAAAATTTCACACATTTCCTTCTTAAAACCTCTCAATTTCACCCATTTTCACTCTTTTTTCAACTAGGGCTTCAAGCCCAAACATCTAAATGACCTAACCTACATTTTTAGACCTTCTATGACATCAAAATACACCTAATAACATTGAACTTGACCAAGTTCTAACCTTCTTCCGAACTATTTATTTAATCTTCTACTTCAATCTATGCCTCCTAGGCCTAAATTCATGCTTTTTCCACAAGGACAGTGTGGGAATTTCCACCAAATATCTTTTCCACCCATTTTATTCTATTGTAACTTGATGGAATGGAATAATTAGGTGTAGTGTGCATGTGTGCATGCTTTTAGGACAAGTGGTGGCCATTTGGGGGTTTGGGTACAATGCATAGATTTCAATAATGTGTGTTTTGAGTGAAATTTGGAGGTTAAGAGTAGCTAGTGATGGAAAAAAATTGGGGCAGAGCTTTGTAAGAGTTAGTTAAGCAAGGGTAGACATATTTTAAGGTGTTGTAGGCATTGAAATAGTGAGGAAAGGTCTATAGGTGAGGGTTTCAACAAACCCTCCTTGAAACTGTCAAAATTGAGGGTTTTGAGTTTTGTAGTGTTGGTGAGTGTTTCATTGGAAGATGATTGTTGATTTAGTGTTTATGTACCTTGGTAATGACTTTCCAATGGTGTTTTGTGTCTGGAAGGAAGATTAAAGGGTAGTTAGTTTGTTGAGAGTTTTACACCCTACTCTACATAACTTTGGCATGTTTATCAACATAAAACTATGATAATTTTTTGAATTTAAATATGTAATGATAATGCAATATGAAATATGTAGTGTGAGAATATGAAATTTTTGTATTTAAACTTTAAAGTTAAAATGTTACACTTTAACATTGTTCTTGTCTTCAAAGTTGTTTAAACTATATAATTTAACCATAATATAACTAAGCAATATATGATATAATTTAACCATTATTCATTTTTTTTATTGTCAACTATATAATATAACGATTATTTTTTATGTTATTGTACAATGATATTTAACCATTTCTCAAGATTAAATTTTTGAATAGTTGAAACATGCACATGATGAAAAAATTATTTCGATTCGACACTTCTATATATCAAATTATCCAATAATCAAGTGTATGTCCATATACAAAAATTGCATCAACACTAACTCAAAAAAAGTTTTACAAAATGTGGCATATGCCATCTTGATATCTATTCAAAATATACATGCCAAAATGTGTATCTGATCCTAAGCTACTAGTGGATCGTCAAAATGGAGCCTGTTTGAAGCGCTCTTTGGCTCTCAAGGTAACTCCACAAGAAAAATTCAAACCACAATTGAGATTAGTTATATTATATAATTTAAAATTGAATAATTAACATCAAAATCAATATACATTGAATTATAATTGAACTCTAAAATTGAAGTATTTATTACCTCATATATACATCTCTTCAAATCATCAAGAGTCCTAGAATATGCCCCTATCAAAGAACCAATTATACCAAATTTTGTAATGGAAATCTATAAATGTGGAAAAAAACATCAAACTAATACAAGTTAGCATACAATTGTCAGTAATAGGAACATATTTACCAAACAAAAAACAAAATAAACACATACCTCTTTAGGAATCTCTTTTTCTTTATCTCCTTCAGGTGTTTCGAAACCTCCTCCCTAAGGTTTTTCAACATCTACTCCTTCAAGTGCTCCAAAACCTACTCTTACAAGAGGAAAATAAGATAAACATAAAAATTTATATATAATTTCATTAATGACAATTCAAATGACAAGCAAGTATATAATGCATGAATTTAGGCATAAAAGGAATGGGTTGAAGTAGTAGATTGAAGAATTTATTTTGAAGAAGGCTAGAACCAATTGGTTTTAGTTAGATCTAGTGGGGTTTTATGTGTTTGAAGGTTTGCAAGGATTGGGGAGGTCATGTGTATGATTGGGCATGAAGCCCTAGTTGAGAGAAGGGCATTTTTAAATGGAAAATTGAGGGTTTAGAGACTAAAAGTGGGTGAAGTTTGGGGGCAGCATAATATTAAGGATTGTTAAGCATGGTCAAGCTTATACAAGGGTGTTTGAAGTGGTGATAAGGTCACAGGAGGCATGGAGATGGGTTTTTCAATGTATTCTCCAAAATCTCATTGTATCGTAGGGGTAACTAGGTCAATTAGGCTTCTTTTCCAAAGAGACACATTCCCAAACACCTAAAATCATGTCAAAAACCATGGAAAGTCATTAAATAGGTTACCAAACTTAATATTTCATAATTTCTAGAGATCCAACTGCTCACCAAGCTACCAATCCACTAAACCCTCACTCTCAAGCCACCAAACCTAGGTTATCCAAGGAGCGTTATTGAAAATAAATCTTCTCACAATTAAATCTCACATCCAATACCCACAATATACCATATGATGTTTGTACATGCTCAAAAGACTCACAAAAATTACTGCCCCAAAGGATTTCATCCATTCACACTCTAAAACCACTCAAATTCACTTAAAATCACACATTTTCACACCCAAGGATACATGCCATGACTCTAAAACGATCTCCCTTGCTCCAAGAAACATCTTATAACCTATTCCCAACCTAATGGACTCATTCCGCCAAGATATAGTATATACATTAGGTGGAATGAGCCATTAAATCACTTGATGACCTCAAAACTTGAAATTTAGACTTGTGTATAGTAAAATCCACCCTAAGAGCTCAAAACAAGATGGATTTTAATGTTAGGAAATCAAAAACACTTTTCTTCAATTCCCTTTAGTACGGGCTCATGTAATTGACCACTACAATACTAAAAAGGAGAAAAACAAACTTAGATTTATAAAGAAAACAAAGCTTTATTGATCAATACTTGTACAAAATCTTCCACTCTTCTCTAGACACTCCTCCATTCCAGACTCACATACATATATTCAACTCCCTTAATGAAGAATTTATTGAAAACCAATGCCACAAGTGACCTTTTTCCTTCCCTGACCATCCAGCTTCCCCACTATGCATTTCTTGCACTTCAAAATTTGAAAAATGACACTTTGCACTAATTTAGCAAATTTTCAACTAAAACCTTCTAACTCAAAAAAAGACTTCATCACCATAATGACAACCATCGAAGCTTGGTGCCCTTGCACCAAATAGAGAGCAATATATAACCATCATTTTTCATATCTACATTAATGCAATTTTGCAAACCCTTATACAATCAAACTTATTAAAATAAAGAAATGATTAATAACATGACTTGAAAAATTCAATGTGCATACTTACCAATCAATCTAGGGAACCATCCAAGTTTTCTCTACTTTTTTATTGTGTCAAGCATTGCCTTGTGGTCAAACTCACACTTTCCAATAGTTCTTGTTCATAGGTCTACCTTTATATTTGATCAAATGAACATTGGTGGCGACAACAAGGTTCGATTAGTGAAGAATATTTCGATGCATGTTGAAGTCCTCAAACAACCAAATTGCAACATTCTTAACTGGGTAACTTATAAGCCATGTTCCAATAACAACTACCGAACCTGTTGGATATTCTATGTTTTTTCTATCTATAATTAGGGCCTCCAATTTATTTTTTCCCTCGATACAATGAAACAAGTAATAATATGTACCCTCTTCATTGTCTTCATCTGCAATCACTGCATATATGTTCCCTCCATTGATATGTTCATCTTGTTAGATGTATTTAATGAACATCAAAATAAAACATGTAAGTAAGATATATTACTTGGTTCTACAAGGTTCGATACAAGATCAAATTCAACAAATGATTGCATCTCTATGATTTGTAGAGCCATCAGGAGCTAATAAGTGTCAAGTGGGGTTAGAATTATTACAGGCCATTGATCAACCCACTCTGTTGACTTGTAATCATTCCATTCTTGAATTGTACATGCAGAAAAAAAGCATGCCATCTTTTGTGTATGGATAGTCAATGTACCTACATTGGAGCTTCTAACAGAGTGTAGCTTGCTTGATCCTATTAGTGTACGACAATCCACATATTTTTCAATGTTAGTATCATCTACTAAATGAAGAAATCTATGAACTAAAGAATTACCTTGACTACCTGGACCCATTGCATGATTGCACCACTCAACAATTGATGCATCTATCAACTTTACATTATCTTTGTACTTTAACTCTTCTCATTCTAGGGCTCTTTTGATACATGGATTTTCTCCATCATGCTCCCCCTTTCCATGCCCAACCTTTGAGAAGTTTTACATATGTTGAAAACCACTGATCCTATGCATCCTACTCAACCAGTAAAACATTCTAGCATTCTTGAATTGTGATGTATAGTTATCTAACCATATGATATGTTGAATGAATGATATGCCCCTACTAGTCAGATCAGCATAGAACATTTGGAAGCAACCTTTCACAAAATTGATAGAATGTGTGTGATCATCACCGATGTAAAAGTGACACTCCCTCAATACTTTCCTATTATGCTTTGTACTATCATTTGCATAAATGAATGCTATACGCACAAATATTGCAACTTGTGTGGAGTTGTAATACTATGATTGCACCTTGTTTTGTGGCTATGGTGTGTAGTTCTCTATGAATTCGACAACTAAAATGATGCTATGAAGTGGAAACATGTCCTTGCATAACTTGAATTGTGATTGCAGCCATTGAGCTCTATGTGTATACCTTACATACTCGTACACCACCTGATCACGGAAAATGCCCATAAACAAATATACTAGAATATTATCATTGACAAATTCACACTTCTTTGCTTCTTTCCCATCTTTTAAACTATAGGCCACTATCTTGTATTAGCCAAATTCAACAATTTTTTCTCCAATTGTCTGTGTACTAGCCATGTGTTGGAAAATTGGAAAATATTGCATACAACCACAATGATCACATGTGCCATCCAAACATGACTTGTAAAAAAATTGACCATCCTCTCTTTCACCTAAAATGGAAGATAAGAATTCTCTTGAGGATTTAGGTGGAGGCCTTATGTTACATTCCTGCAAAACATCATCAATATGAATATCTAAACATATACGTCAATAAACATTGTAGTGGTTAGAAAACTCAATATGTACTCTACAACAACAAGTAGTGCATGTGTCATTTATTTTGACATAAAAAGGCTTTAGCATTTCAAAATACCTTTGACATATTTTAATTTCATGAAACTTTTGTACAAAATCAGCAAAAAATTGGATTTGAGTGGTATCCAAATAATTCTTTGGATGTGGCTCACGGATTTGACTACCAATTCTCCTTCTTACAACATCTCTTTGATTAGGAGAGGTCCTTGTGTTATCCTTCCAATAATCTACTATTAAAGATCTCAAGCCTTGTGCAATTCTTTTATCTTTTCATGGTGCTCTACCTAAGAATGCCCATAACTCATTGCTATTTAGATCCTCCAATCTTTCACGCCTTCCTTTGGCTCTCATTAGAGATTATATACTTATTTTCAAAGACTTGTATTTGTAAGGTTCACCTTGTTCCTTGTTTTACTACTTAATAGTGTTGTTTTCATCACACATCTTGTGTCACAACTATCCTTCGTGCATGAGGTAGAACCTAAGCTCTTGTATGCACTCATCAAGTTCTTTACAATAGAATTTTCACTTGAGTCATTCGAAAATATCATCCAAGGAGCCTTCATGGTGGGTCTAAATTTGAGTTGCCTCATCATTTCAACAAATAGTTGGAATCTTCCACCTTCACTTAGCTTCTCAAAAAATAAACTTCATATCCTCTGTGTAGATCTTTGACATGTACATTTTGAAATTTTATTTGGAATCCATTTCAAAACATTGGAATCAATATCAATAAAAATATAGGTTTTCTATGCAAAAATCTAGGAGTTCTGAAATGTGAATTTGTGTCAACATTAGGAATGTCAACAACATCAGGGATAGATCGTGTACCTTCAATCAAAGGTGCAATTGATGGCATACCTTGAGATTGACATGTAAGCAATGTTGTGCCTCCAACTTGAGATGTCGTTTATGGATTGACTTCCAATAGAGGCGTGTTTGTTGATGTACTTTTGAAACACAATTTTGTTGATGGTGTGTCTTCAACTGTAGATGTGATTTTCAATGTACTTGGAAGACCACATGTTGTTGGTGTGTCTTCAACTGGAGATGTGCATTGAACTTCACCTATGGTTGATGATGTTCCTCCAACTCGTGGATCCATTTGTGTCCTTCCACAAACTTTGTTCATTTGTGTCCTTTATTTTTCCAATTGTACATTTCTCTTAGATTGCATGGGAATTTTTGGATGTATGGGTTGCAATTCATACATACATCTACCTCCATACCACAAGAAAAGTACTTGTAATGCATTTTTTCAATTATATGCATACCAGTGATTACATTTCATTTTGTGGTTATTTGAGACATTTTGGGCAACAAATGTAAAAGTTGCAAATCATGTCAAAAAGTTGTCAATTTAGACAAAGGTAATTTTGAGAAGAGAAGTAATTGAAACACCCCCTATCTATATGGTAATGTACACAAAATTTTGGATATTTCATGGAGTGAATCTTGTGGGAAGTAGGTGTAACACCTTTTCAAACTTGTTTTGGATTGATTTCAATGGTTTTTGTGCATTTTAGAGACAAATTATAGAGGATTGGTCTGTATACCTTATTTTAAGGGTTTTGAGTGTATGAAAATGACACTTTAAGCCATTTTACCCACTTTTTTGTTTTGTAATTTGGTGGGATGGCTCACTAGGGAATTATTTAGGTGTGTAAATGGTTCATTGGAGTAGAGAAGATGTTTGAAGGCTTTTTGTGTTGTTGTCCTGAAGGTTTTTGTGCAATTTTTTTTTTGAAAATGGAGGTTTTGAAATAGGGTTTGGTGAAATATTGATGGTAGAGGCTAGTGAATGAACTTATAAGCATATGTAGACATAATTAAGGGTGTTTGAAGTGATGGATAGGCTAGAGAAGGTCTGGGATATAGTTTTTCAATAAACCCCCATGTAAATTGCCTAAAATGAGAGTTTCTTGTTTACATGTATTGGAAAGTGCATCATTGCAAATAAATGGTGAAATTGGAGGTTTTGTTGACTGATTGTTGCTGATCCATTGATTTTTGGGCTTGAGGAAGAGTTTCCAATAGGGCCCCTTTATAAAAGTGACCTAATTTGTGGTTTAGGACAACGTAGGTGCTTTGTTTTGTCAAAGTTGTTCTAAAGAAAGATAATGGTGTTTTGAGGTCAAGAAATCTTTGTTGAAAACCTACAATGAAGAATAGGTGAGTTTGTGGAAGATAGGAAAGGAAACGTTGCAAAATCAGAAAGAGGGTTTGAATTGGTTTAGTTTAAGGTTGGAGACAAGTTACTTCCATGTTTGACATCAAATTTGTACAAAATTTCTTCATGTAAGAGTTGATCAATGTTAAGAAGGGTTTGAGGGGAGTATTTGGTGTGTGAAAAATTTCTTAGAAGCAAAGAATTGTGTCAAACCCAGGGTATAAGTTGTTGCCACCTTTGGAAACTAGAGAATCTTGTGCTTATTTTCCCTTTTTTTTCTCAGAACGATAAATGATATGAATGAATGGAAACTTGCACTAAGCCAATTATGTCTTGAGTCACTTGAAATTATCTAAGCATGTGATGAAGGTGAATTTTTTATGGAAAAAAAAATTAATGGAAACTTGCACATTAACATTGATGAAATCTCTTAGTTTTTCCAAATTAGTTAAAAGTAAAAGCTTTCCCTCAACCATCAGTAATAATGAATTTAATATTCAATTATATGTGTAACAATGAAGATTAATAAAATCATAAAATGAATGGTTTACAAATTGTGAAAAAAAAAAAAACTCAATATAAACATCTACCTAAAATGAAATAGAGTGAATTCCACTAGCCATGCTGGAAGTGGACTGCTATAAGCAATGCTTGAATAGAATTCATAGGTAAATTTGTGTTAAGTAAATTTTCCTTAAGTAATTTTGTGTTAAGAAAATTTGTGTTAAGTAAATGTCATAATTTTTTTATTTTTTTGTTCTTCAAACTCATAAAAATTACACTTTTTTATGCAACTCCCATCTAATTCAATGTTGAATTATATGCGCAATTGTTATGATTATTGAAATCATTAAAGGAATTTAGTTTACATTTTCATAAACAAACAAATATACTAAATATAAACATTTCAATATTACCTAAGATAATGTAAAATAATGTACAAATTTCAAAATGTCTTCTTCTACATTGTCTAGCATGCAAATTGGTGGTAAAAAGGTGATGGATCAAGCATAGATAGGTACAACATCGAGTCAACTGCATAAGAAAAGGTGTTTCTGAATTGGATAAAGCACTAAACTAGACAAATATAGAAGCATGTGGGCCTGAACCATAGGGTCAAACCTATTTTACCATTTGAAGGTAAAATACATTTGGTGAGTGCTAAATATGTTGTTTCGAAATCTTCACCTTCCATAGAGGCAAAGGGAGTGGGACTTGAGATAGAGAGAGAGGTGATAGGAGTGAGAGGGATTAGTCTAGGTAGTGTGGTAGCAACTGCAACCTAAGAGAGATAGAGGCTTGAGAGGGATAGAGAGTTATCTAGTTCTAGTGGGGAAAATACCTAATAATGGGAGAGGGGTAAGGAGGGATGAGACCTGAGAGATACAAAAAGACCAAAGGGGGAGAGAGAGAGGGGAAGTTGGAGTGAAATATATTTTTCTAGGTAGGGTGAGTGGTAAGTGAGACTTGAGAGAGATGGAGTGTGAGAGGGGGCATTGGAGTGACACATATTAGTCTAGGTAGCATGGGAGGGAGTGAGACCTGAGAGAGAGACTTGAGAGGGAGATATTTATTTAGTTATGGTGAGGGGAAGACCCGAGATAGGGAGTGGGAGAGAGAGGAATGGGAGACCTAAACCATCAAGCCTAAACCCTTAAAACCAAACCCTTAAACCCTCTACCCTCTACACTCAATACAATACCCTCTACCTTTAAACCCAATACTCTCTACTGTCAACCCTTAAACCCTTTTTAACCCAACTAAACTGTCTACCTTAATCCCTCAACCCTTAAACCCTTTTAAACCCAACTAAACTCTCTACCCTAATCCCTCAACCCTCAACCCTAAATCCCTCAACCCTTAATCCCTTAAACCCTAAACCCTCTACCCTCTACCCTTAAACCATAAACCTTGAACCCTAAACCATTAAACCCTAAACTCTAAACCCCTATACCCTATTCCCTCTAACCTCAAACCCCCCTCTCTCTCTCAACCCTACACCCTCTACCCATAAGTCGTAAACCTTAATCCCTGAACCCTAAACCCTCTACC
>VDFB02124617.1:0-45894 GCA_007258455.2 Sequoia sempervirens | reverse complement strand
GAGAGGGAGAGAGAGTGGGAGAGAGAGAGGGAGAGAGAGAGATGTAAGGAAAGCTAGATGCGGAAACAACTCTCCTAATGTCAAAACCTCAGGGAAGAATGTAGAGACACATTTAAATTTTACAGTTATAGTCCAATTAAGATGCACTTGAAATAGATAACAGAAAAAAATAATTAGACAAACATAGATGAACACCAAATTTATGTGGGAAAACCCTTACGGGAGAAAAACCCACCACACCAAGAGAAGTCACTTTGTATTACAGTAACAAATAATTACATACAGAGTTTTGACTTATCTTTTTGATGTCAGATTACAACAGCTTTCACAATGATCAAACTTGTACAGGAACCTTCAAGTTACAATCTTTACATAATAGAAATCACTCTGATACAATTCAAACTTGTTCACCCAATTGTTCTTCAAAACAAAACATCATCAACTACTCCAGAATAGATTCATGTCATTCCTATCTATTGAGCTTCCTCTTAGAACTGCCACAACGAACTATCTTCCAACAATTCCCATTCGACTCCTTTGATTGGCCATTGATTCACCACGTAGGATGGTCTTCTCTCAATCAAAATGATCAACCTATGTTGGCATGTTGGTGAGACACAAGAAGTGTCTCCCCGATGCCCAAAGGCTTCACCATCGATGTTGCCAAGAGTCATCCTTATCACTAAGATGTTTTACCGAGCTCACAAGTTGCATCGACTTCATTTTTCATTTCAGCAAGACTATCACTCTTTGGTGAGACCATGTATATAGATATCCTAAGTCACACCGAAGAGTCATTTTGTTGGCAGGACATACTACTCTTGCCAGGACCTCATGTTGAGCCTTCAAGTTCATCTGAGTGCATCCACCAGTCAGTGAGAATCATCGCTTTTGCCAATACTTCATACCAAGGTCCTTACTCATACCGAAACATTAGCATTTCCATTGGCACCCATCTATCGATAAGACATTCAACTGTCACTGGTCAAGACGTTTCATCAAGATCTCTTTATGTTATATTGAGAACTGAACGGTCGGCAAGACTTATCACTCTCGCTGAGAGTTCTTACCAAAATCTTCAAGTTACCCCGAGACCACCATTCGCCAAGAGTTATACCAAAGACCCCTCATCATCGGCGAGACTCTCCATTAGTCACCAAGACTTCATACCGAAGTCTTTGAGTCACCGCGAAGGCACCAAGCGTATACTCATTGATAAGACTTTACATAGTCGTTGAGAGGTCTTTCCAAGACCTTTGTGTTTCCCTGATGACCATATGCTATCGGTGAGACATTCTTCAGTTGTTGGGACTTCTCCCAAGTGTTCAAGTCACCCTGAAGCCCCCAATCACTATGAGTCTCCCCGACGCCCAATATGAATGGCCTATCAGCCAGAGATCTCCATGTGGTAAGAGGTCACATAAAACAAAACATGTCACACCGAAGATTCCAATGTGTAACCGTTCAGAAAGACATTCACACATCAGTAATAATTCTTATAGATAGTATTCCTTTTGGCCAAGTCTCCCTAATGACTTCAATGTATAATCGTTCAGCAAGACTTCTGCAAGGTCACAACAACCTGTACAAAACATAAGGCTACAAATCTACTCATCGGCCAGACATAGAATATGTCACACCAACTTGGCTCCAATAGAGATTACAACCTGTGATGATTTAGGTATATATTTCTAAGAAGAGAGAGAGGGACTTGAGAGAGAGAGAGGGAGAGGTTGTGGGAGGGAGATACTTGAGACAGTGGGAGGGAGAGAGGCAGGGAGTGGAAGAGAGATAGAGGGAGTGATTGTGAGATGGAGAGGGGGTATGGGGGGAGAATTGACAAAGAGAGAGAGGGAGAGAGAGTAGGATGAAGATACTTGAGAAAGAGAGAGAGGGAGAGGGGGTGGGAGGGAGAAACTTAAGAGAGAGGGAGAGGGAGAGACTTGAGAGAGAGAGAGGGAGATGGGGTGGTAGGGAGAAACCTAAGAGAGAGGGTGGGAAGGAGACACCTAAGAGATAAGAAGAGAGAGACAAAGTGGGAGAGAGGGGTTGGGAGGGAGAGACCTAAGAGAGTAGGAGAGAGAGGGAGTGGGAGATAGAGAGATGGGAGAGATACAAGGAGTGAGAGAGAGACTTGAGAGAGGGAGAGGGAGTACTTGGGATAGAGGGATGGGAGATATACAAGGAGTGAGAGAGAGACTTGAGAGAGGGAGAGGGAGTACTTGGGATAGAGGGATGGGAGAGAGATGGAGGGAGTGAGAGAGAGATAGAGAGAGAGGAGGGGTGGGGGGAGATACCTAAGAGACGGAGAGAGAGAGAGAGAGATAGAGTTGGAGGGATTGGGAGGGAGATACTTGAGAGAGAGGGAAAGAGATAGAGGGAGTGAGAGAGAGAGAGAGAGGGTGTGGGAGAGATAGAGGGAGTGAGTGAGAGAGACAGAGAGAATACACAGAGGGAGAGGGGGTAGGAGGGAGAGACTTGAGAGAGAGGGAGGGAGGGAGATGGGGTGGGAGGGAGAGAATATAGAGAGAGGGAGAGGGAGAGAGATAAAGGACATGGGAGAGAGAGAGAGAGGTGGTGGGAGGGAGATACTTAAGAGAGAGGGAGAGGGAGAGGGGGAGAGATAGAGGGAGTGAGAGAGGGATGGAGTAGAAGAGAGATAAAGGGAGTGACTGTGAGAGGGAGACTTGAAAAAGAGAGAGAGGGAGAGGGGGTAGGATAGAGATTCTTGAGAGGAGAGACTTGAAGGATGAGAGAGAGGGAGAGGGGGTAGGATAGAGATTCTTGAGAGAGAGAGAGAGAGGGAGAGGAGGTAGGATAGAGATGCTTAAGAGAGAGAGGAAGAAGGGGTGGGATGTAGATAGATGAGAGAGAGGGAGAGAGATAGAGTGGGAGAGAGATAGAGGGAGTGAGAGAGAGAGACGAGGGTTGGGAGGGAGAGACTAGAGAGAGAGAGGGTGGGAAGGGGGTGGGAGGGAGAGACCCGAGAGAGGCAGAGAGAGTGGGAGAGAGATAGAGGGAGTGGGAGAGAGAGATGGAGTGTGTGTGTGTGTGTGTGAGAGAGAGAGAGAGAAAGAGAGAGAGAGAAAGAGAAGGGGGGAAGGGGGTGGGAGGGAGAGACCTAAGAGAGGGAGAGAGAGTGGGAGAGAGATAGAGGGAGTGATAGATAGGGAGAGGGGGAGAGATGGGGTGTGTGTGAGAGAGAGAGAGAGGGGGGATGAAGATACCTAAGAGAGAGTGAGAGAGAGAGAGGGAGAGGGGTTAGGAGGAAGAAACTTGAGAGAGAGAGACATGGAGAGAAAGATAATGACCTAAGAGAGGGAGATGAAGTGAGAGAGACAAAAATACCAAAGGGGGAGAGAGAGAGGGAGAGTGAGAAAGGGTGTTGGAGTGAGATAGATTTATTTAGGTACCTAGGTGGGAGGGAAAGAGACCTAAGAGAGGGGATTGGACTAAGAGAGAGTAGTCTAGGTCACGTGGCAGGGAATGAGACCTGAGAGAGAGACTTCAGAGTGATAAAGAGTTATCTAGTTAGGGTAATGAGTTAGAGAGCATATAAAAGGTAAAAAATCAACTATGCATCTACGATCATAAACTGTGCACTCTAAGCATTATCAAAGTTGTTGACCAAAGAGAAGGGAAAATCAAATTTTGTTCAAAGTAGGTCATTTGGCAAGCACCAAATTTGGTGCTCGCCAAATGACACATCACATTTGGCTCTCGCCAAATTTGATACTCACCAAATTTGATGTGCCATTTGGTGCTCGCCAAATGTGTTGTGGCATTTGGCGAGCAACAAATGACCTGCTTTGGACATGTTAATTGACTGGATTTTCCAAATTTCCTCATATCTTCATCATTGCTCCTCATCTCATTTGCACATCTTTTAATGCAAGTTTATATAAAAGACCATGATAGCATTAACCTCTCTCTTAGCTATCTAAATATATAATTCTTTTTTTTATTTTGATTTAGTTAAGGTTTTGATCGATGGCTTCAATTGTAAATGCCTCTGGCTCTAGTAAAAAACCAACATGTGCTAGTTTTAGGATAGATTTTTCCTTGTTCATCGAAACGTGAAACAAATTATAGTTTTCAAAACTAGACTCCATTCTACACATGATGAAAAAAAACAATTTTTGATTAGTTTTCAAAAAATTTAGGGGGGAGCACACTCAAATTTCAACTTTTCAGGATGTGTCCACTTTGAAAATTCATAAAATATTATATATTCATTAAAAAAATTATCCGAAAGAACGAGGATAAACTACATGGTGTTAGCTAATTTCTCACTGTTGGTATTTTTGAAATTCTAAAAAAAGTTAATCAAAAAGGAGGGAGCCCTCAGGCGCTATGCTACTTTTTTTGATAAAAATAGGACTTGTTTTGTGCCCCACCTTTTTGAGACCCTTAATCTTCGTTAATTTCAAAAAAAATAAGTAGCTTAGAAACTAGACTCAAAGCACTTCAACTTTTGTTCTTGCTGCATCTTGAAATTTTGAGCATAACTATCTTCATTTTCTCGTGCAAATACGATTTTGCTGATTTAAAAAAAAAAGTGGCATCTTAAGAGCCAAAATTTTGTTATAGATCCATGCACTTACCCATAGGTGCAATTTGAGACCTTTCGGAAGTCCATTGGTAAAAATTTGGGTTTCCTTTCTCCCCAACAAATGGATTGTTTAGAGGAATAAAGGGGAGGTTTATTATATTTGCAAACTCAACAGAAAATATTTTTTCCATCCTCTCTCTCAAAGGATAGTGGAATGCATCTTTATTTTAATATAAATAACAGGGAGTTGCTCCCTTGAGCAACATATTTCCTCATATATATATATATATATATATAAAGTTTCTTTTTGAAGAATTATAAACTATATATATATATATATATATATTATTGGTTTGCATATTTTGGTATTTTATTATAATAAATAACTTTTACTGCAAATAAAATATTTTCAAGATGCTGCACTAGTGCACATGTTAATAAGTTTATTTAAAATTTTACGAATATTTAGTTATTCTCACCCAAGCATTTAATAATGACACGTAGTCACCTTCTCTCACCTTCTCTCAATGTACACAAATACCACCATTGCCTCATCAATCGTATATTGACAATAGTTTTGTGATTAGTCCATAAGAATTATGACATGGGTAGATTTTTCCCATGTATATGATAGATTCTAACACGGAATCAAAGCCATGATGTTATAGGGTTACTCATTTTCTAGGCAATGAGGGAAAGTAGATCTAATTTGAGAGGGTTATTTCTTGGGTAAATTGATCCAATTACATAATTATCAATTCATCTCGTGTTGAGTTAAAGAATTTATATTTTGCTATCTACTGACCAATGAATAGCAATTTTTTCACAATATGTATACTTATCTTGATACTGAAATTTGATACTATGTGATAAAATCTTTATTGATTTGTGCTATCTAGTGATGAATGAGGAGCAATATCAATTTATGTCTTGACATCTTAATACTCCATGATAAAAAAGAACTCATGAAAAAAAAATTAACTCACAGTATTATGATCATCAATCATTCAACCTAAATAAAGAACAAACGCAATCGAGGAACAAAAATATATTCATATATTCCACACTAAATCCAACATAAACTTCAACAACTCAATAACAGATTTTCAATTTAATTTACAAATTCCACAGATTTCAAAGCATAATAACATGCTCTCTACCATTCCAGAAAGAAAGAAGAAGAATGATCTTTAGTGAGTACAGGCAAGATTTCAATCTTCTTCTTTCACAAATTTTCCTCTAACTACTAAAATAGAAATGCGAGATTGCAGTTTCTTTCGCGAACATAAACATGCAAAATTACAGTTTCTTCGTTCTGTCTTTTGAATGCAATATCTTAATTCTTTCTCCATGTGATCTTCGCTCTCAGAGAAATACTCAGCGATCTCGTCCGTGAAACATCTTGTATCTTGAAAGATGCAGGTATGTAATGAAAGCTGATATTCGGTCTGTAAAAACTGCGAACCTGGGATAATTTAGATTCAGATTACCTGGTTTTCCTTGCTTCTGGTCATCTGAGAAAATGAAAGCATGGCTGGGAATCATTGCGTATTCTCTTTTTCTGGAAGAATTGCAAACTGGGTTTCCTATACAAAGGCCTTCTGAAATATTTAGAGCACATGCATAGAATTTTGAAACAATGTAAAAGGAAAGTGATTATACAAACCTGAAAAAAACACCATTCTTTACTGTCGGAAAAGCCCACCGCTGAAACTTTAATGGGAGGGTGCGCGCAGATGCGGATAAGCAGCAGGAGGTCATATTACGGGGCTCTTTTCTTAGATCCACAACAGCCATTTCCCTTCTAATACACACAAATCTGCTTATAATGTAAGCTTGGACAGTTCAATGAAGCATGGATTAGAAGGGAAATGACTGTTGCGAATTTTTGAAAATATATATATAATGTAGAATTCTGATCCACTCTTTTTTCCCTGCAAATTGATTTACAGTGCACATAAATCTGCTTAAGATCTATTGAATATGATGATGAAGTATGTTAAAAAGTGTACAATAGCATTGCTTATATGATGATGAAGTATGTTACGTAAGTGTACAATAGCATTGCTTATATAGATAAGGTGTAATAATCAACCTAATGCAAAACATTAAATGACTCCAGTTCCATTATTAAATGACTTAAGATGTACTAGAATTAACTAAAAGTTAGTATAAGATTTGATAAGATCTTATCTAAACAACCAAGAATTCTATAAAATGCCTTATATAGACAAGGTGTAATGATCTATCTAATGCAAAACATTAAAAATGACTCAAGTTTCATTATTAAATGACCTAGGACACTAGAATTAACTAAAAGTTAGTATAAAATATGATAAGATCTTATCTAAACAACTAAGAATTCTATAAATGTGCATAGGACCTAAGTGAACTTAACATTAAATAAGACCCACTAATTAACTAGTTAGGTAAATTACCTATTTACACCAACACCCAATATTGTCTTGAGCAAGGCATTTTACATCACTCAACAACTTGCAAATTACATTCAAGAAAAAATCAACTAATGCAGTGTATTGGAATCTATTTATTTTGGAGGTAGTAAGGATATTAAACTATTTGTGGTATATCAGACCTTGGAGGAATGGTCCTCTTAATCTGGAGTGTCATATTACGGGGCTCATTTCCCTTCTGATGCATTTCCTTTCTGCAAATCGATTCTTGGGAAATGATTCTTGCCGATCTTTGAAAATATATATAATGTATAATTCTGATCCACTCTTTTTTTCTGCAAATCAATTTTTTCATGTATAATTCTAAATAATCTCTTTTTCATCATGCACACAAATCTACTTAAGATCTGTTAAATAAGATGATGAGGTATGTTACAAAAGTGTACAATAACATTGCTTATATAGACAAGGTGCAATGGTCTATCTAATGCAAAACATTACATGACTCAAGTTTCATTATTAAATGACCTAGAACACTAGAATTAACTAAAAGTTAGTATAAGATATGATAAGATCTTATCTAAACAACTAAGAATTAACAAAAGGTAGTAAGGATATTACACTATTTATGGTATATCAGACCTTGGAGGAATGATCCTCTTAATCTTGAGTGCCTATTTTTAAGAGCAGTTTTTTATTACAAAAATTGTTGGCAAATTATTAATGACTTACCTTTCCCAATTATGGTCTCATTTGGATCGTCAGTATTATATATAATATTTAAGAATAATCTATGCAAAAAAAAATGATAGAATCTAATATGGAAGGAAAGAGGATATAATGAAATAACTTGCACAATAGAAGAACATAATAAGAATAGTCATAGGAAAGTAGGGGAAGACAAGAAAATAATGTTCAAAGCTTGTTAGTAGCACCAAGAGGTCATATGATGAGGCTCTATTGAAAGATGGACACAAGAACTATTTCCCTTCTAATGCATTTTCTTTTCTGTATGTCAATTATTTCATGTATAATTTTGTATAATCACTTTACCAGAATTCTGATTACCACCCTCCTCCTCCTACATAGTTTTCTCACTAGAGGGTTCTACACTAGGTGAGTTTTGAACTAGGGAATCATCAATTTCAACCATCTTCTCATCTAAGCCCTTCTCCTCGCGATTCTGAATTGTGACCTTACCACTATCTTTCAGGGCCTAATTTTTCAGCTTTGCAATACACTTTGAATCCCTTATGGACCTCTCCTTTTCCTTCATAACCACAACATTCTTGTGCAAGCCCTCCTTACTCCTACCAGTACTGCATCATCTTGGCCATTAAAGACTACATTTTTCTTAGATCCAGAATCCCCAGAACCAACCTTCGTATCTATAAGCACTATATTGTAGTCTCAACTGAGGCCAACCATTTACTCTTTCATTTATGATAGTTATAAAGGGACTACCTGAACTTATTTATATGGATGTTAGATATGTTGTTTCATTTGTAGTTGATTACATTAGACAACCCTAGTGATGTTGGTGGCATGATGAAACATGGAGTTGCTGCAACAATAACCAGTTCTGATCCATTGAGAGAGGTATGCAACTGATTAGTTGATTTGACATTATATTTACTCTTTTATGGTGTCTTATACAAAATTTTCATGATAATTTTATGTCATTTTAATTTCAATCTTGATGGTTGCTATAGGTGGTTGTCACTCCAGATTGTGGACATAGTAATGCTATAAATGTGCATGATGACTATATGTATCTGAGCATGTTCGAAAGAAAAGAGAACCAACAGTCACTCCATCCAGCCGAATTTCAAAGGCAACACATAATCTATTTGTGAACATATAATTTGTACTATTGATATATACATGACATTTTATGTCCATATGGTTCCTTTGTACTAATCTTGGATGGTTTCATTGGATGTATTGTACATAATTTTATCAATATATAGTATTGTATAGCCTTACGACTTTTTGATTAAAGAAAATATTATTTTGCTACTGCCATTCTTGAATGATGTTATCATGTGTATTGTATAAATTATATTTTTGAATATTGTAGGCATTGATTTTTTTTACATATAATGCTTAATTAATTACTATCGATTTCTCAATAAGCTCCATCTAAAGTGTATATTGTAAATAAGCTCCATTCCTGGTGGTTTGTATCCTTTGGAATGCTTCAATTACTTGTGCCTCACTTATTCACATCTTCGCTTCACTTATTCACATGTATACTTTACATATATTGTGTGTATTCACGTGTATGCTTCATGTTTCCAATGCATAGGAGAAAAAACCTTTTGGGGAAAAAATTGACAAACCAAAAGTATACGAGTTTTTGAAAAAATCAGGAAAAAATTATAGTTAAAAAAAACATAAAAAATTGTAGAACAAGAGATAAAAACTATTTTTTTTGAAATTGAAAGGTATTTCCATATGCATATAGAGATATAGAGAGCAAATAAAATAAATATTTAACTAATGAATTGTAAAAAATAAATTTTTGTAGTTTATATTCAAATCATTGATTACATTGCATTGCACATCTTTCAAAGTCAAAGCAGTACTTCACATTGCATTTCTAATAACTAGATGTTGATAGATGGAAAATTTTCAATTACAATATATAGTTTCTACAAATTCAACCTAAGTAGTTATGCAATTACTTCACATTGCATAACTAATAACTAGAAGTAGTTGCCAATTGCATTTTCTTATCATGGCATTCTATGAGACCAGATTTCTTTGAGGTATTTTTTCAAATAGTTCATTGACTTGTTGCTATGGCTAAAAGCCTAAAACAAGTGCTTTCAAACAAGCTATGGATGGTTGGAAAAAATATATCAAAATCATGATAGTAAGCAATAGCATAGACAAGGCAATGAATTGTTTGAAAAAATGCATCAAATAAATGTGGTGATGGAATGCCATGACAGTCCATAGACAAAGGAGTGAACTATTTGAAAATATTCCTCAAAGAAATGTGTTCTCAAGGTGATGGAATTTCATGCCAATCAAATTGATTTTTATGGAATTCCATCACCATGAGACCTCATTTTTTTGAGGAATTTTTTCAAAGAGTTTACTCCCTTTTCTATGCTACCACATTTTTTGGTGCAGGAGCACCATTGAATAAAAGTTGTCAATTCAAGGTTTTGAGATATTTTGTCTAAAATAAGGTCAATGAGACCATTTTCTATTGTAATGCATCATTTTAGTTGATAGCTAGGTGTTTAGAAGGTCAGGTTGGAAAAAGTGCAAAATATTGAAAAAAGATGTAAAGTTGCTAAAAAGTTGCAAAATTGCATTTTTAGGGAAGGAAAATGGTCATAGCATTTCAAAAGGATGTTTTAGGCATTAGGACAGTTATTTTGGAAGGGAAAAATCATAAATAAGGTGGAAACCATCAATGTAAGTTGGATTTTTGAAGATTTGGAAGATTGAAACATTAATAATACTCTATTTTTCTCCACTTTTTATGTATTTTCTAAGTTTGTAGTGACTATACGATCCATACAACCGCATAATGTTCTAAATACATTTTGAATTCAATTTAAGGTGTGAGTTGGCCACTTATTTCATTTGATTTGAGCATCCAACAGTGGATTCAGTGTAAGTTTGAGTGAATTCTTTGACTTGTTTTATACCCTGATTTAAGGATTTGTAGCCTTTAAAATGTAAACTCTACCCATTCCAATTTTTGTGGCTCTTGTAACTTGTGGAATGGGACTGCAACATCAATAAAAAAGTGAAGGAATGTTGAGAGAGTATATAGGGGTTGGACCTTGAGGAATTTTCATGCCTTGTGGATTGGGAAGACCTTGCGGGTTACCAAGACCAGGAGGATTGTTAGGATTGGGTCCTTGGGGATTGTTAGGATTGGGTGTAACACCCATTATTGAGATTTGGTATGCGGGTAGCCAGAAGTTGATAACACACATCATTGCCAAATCCCAGTTGGTACTATGTGATGAGTCCAATTAATGGCTCTATTTTGATAGGGTTTATTATATATATGTTGTTGTTACCATAGACTTTGGCACTTGGTTGTTGACATTTTCCATATTATCTCCTTAAAACCATAAACCTTGGGCATAAGTTTATCCTTGTGACTTTTAAGGACATTAACATGATATGTGAATTATCTATGTTAATTTTTATGTGGTTGAATGGATGTTGTTATAGGGTAATTATAGATATACAATTATTTGTGTGTGTTAATGTTATTATGCAGGTTTACACTAAGATGCTAATGGAAATGAAGCTTGCAAAGTGGAAGGAACTCATGCCAGTTGGTTGGTTTCAAAGAAATTCAAAAAGATGATCATTAAGAGGTCAAAGGAGGGAAAACTTCCAATGAAGGGAAATTCCTAGTTCAAATAAAATATTGTAACTACCTTTTAATAGCCATGTTTATTTTTTGAGAAAATATAGGAAGTGTTCTATGCTAGATTCTTGTTGGGGTAAGTCTGCTTTGACCAAATTTGGTGCGTGTGTAATGTCCTCCATCTTTTTCTATGCTTTCAATAAGTTGCATCCTCCTATTTGATAGAGTCAACTACCTAGGTAGTTAGGGTTAGCTAGAAGATTTTATCTCTATAAATAATGGCCAGATGCCCCTTTTCATAAGGTTGGATGTTCTGAGATTGTACTTGCATTTTCCAGTTTTAGCAATACAATCATATCACTGAATTGTAGTAATCTTGTTTTCAAGAAATAATATGATATTCTGATTTTCTGCAACTGAGTTAGTTTAAGGAAGACTCACTCAAGGGGGCCCACTTGGTGAGGATTCCACTCATTTAGTTTCAAATTTATTTTCTATTCAACATTTAGTTTTAGTTTCAACAATTGTCTATTCTTGCAGCCACTAGAATTTTGTTCTGTGACTATTCTTGTAGCCAAGACAGACAAAGTAATTTCCTATTTGTTTGTTAAGATTCTTATTTCTATCATCCACTTCTAGTCCAATTTTTGAGGCTTAGTGTAGTTGTTGATTCATGCTCAGTGTTTAAGTTGATTTCTCTCCAACATTTTATTTCCAGTACTATTTCTTTTCTAGTTTATAGATTATTACAATGGAATCCTAGTGCACATACATTGCTAACCCATTTCAAGTTTATGTCCCTGGGTTGGCAATGAAATGCACCTTGATGATGAGTGAGATAGCTACTTAGTGCAGATTTCCAATCCTTAAGTCAAAGCTCCAAGGGATTAGTTATTAAACTGTTAGAGGAGGCCAGCATTTTTGGTTCTATTGTCAGGGATGGTGTCAAACTATGAGGTTCTTTAGAGTCATTGATAGTTTCTTTCCTATAGTAGTATTGCAGAAGTTTGTTCTTAGCATACCCTTCATTTAGAAAGAATCACCTACTATTCTTTCACCAATTCTTTGTGTGAGTTGGCTGATACTGAGTTGATACTGCATGCATAGAGGAAGGAGAAGAGATGCTTATGGGAGATTCCTTCCTAATGACCCAGACCCATTTCAGCTAGGTGAGTTTCAAAATCTACCAAGAGATGAAGAAGAAGAAGAGGCACACCCTTTTGCTAATTCATTTCCCAATTTGACCTGTTCTAACACTTTCTCTGAAGACCAAAATCTGATTGAGAATCCTTTTGTTTTAGAACTCCATCAATTAGTAATGGTTGATGCAAATAGAAATAGACCCAACCAACCATCTTTTCCATTTCCTATCACTCATCAAAATGATGTTGACAACCTTAAAACATCCCTGTTTCAGTCCTTCCTAAGTTCTATGGACTTGTCACAAAAGACCCTAACACATTCCTATTTGAGTTTGATATCCTCTGCAAAATCTATCACTATACCACTAATGCTCATAGGCTTAAGTTGTTTCCTACCACCTTGAAAGAATTTGTATAAAGATGGTTTATGAACCTAGGTAGGAATATTGTAGAGACTTGGGATGATACGAAGACAAAGTTTCTTGATAATTACAAAGAATATTATAGGGGCACTGATATGCGATGAGATGACATCTTTAGGATGTAACAAAAGGAATATGAGTGTTTGGAGGACTACATTTCAAGGTTTCTATTTTTCTTGTAAAAATATCCACATCATACATTCAATGAAGAATCTCAAAAGATTCTCTTTCTTAGAGGGATCAATGAAAGATTCACTAATGCTCTGGAACTAATGAGAGGAGGAGATATCACCCAAGTTCCTTGGGATGATATTAAGAAGATATGTCAGAACTATTCCAAGGAAGCTTCGAAGAAAGGAAGAGGTTACCAATCCTCTATGGGTAAATCATCCACCAATGGAGTTTCAAGGATGGAGATTGCTCACTTGTTGGTAGATTTAAAACAAGACATCATAAAAAATTTGGCTACTCAGCTAGATACACTTCAAGCAAAGAAGAAACATGAGGAGGTGGAGGTAATGTTGGCAGAATATTACCCTCATTGTAGACAAAAGAAGGACTACAGATGAAAAATGGTAGCTAACATTGACAACAAGGAGATCCCACCTAAGTTCAAGCCAGTCTAGGGTGATGATGATCAAGTCTACTACATTGCACAAAGGAGACCATGGGATCCAAGACAAGGTATGCCACCAAATCCATTATCTTTTGCTGGGCCTTATTTCAATTCTTATGCATTTGGTAATCAATGGAAACCCCCATACCCATCCAACTATGGAGGATATCCACCCAAGCATTGGAATAACTCTCCAAATACCTGTCCTAATCACCAAAAATCTCCACCCTAGTGGAAAAAAGTCTCAGGGGAACTCGCAACAGTTCCAAGGGAATTGGCAACCACCTCCAAGAAACTGCCAACAAACATCGCAATAGAGGGGATGACAACAATGGCCAAACCAGACAACTAGCTACATGTAGCCACCTCCATAGCCTCAAAAGCATACCATAATACCTCCTACTTTCTAAAGTTCAAGTGCACCTAGACCTACTTAGTTACTACCTCAACCCACACCTAACCCAAATAACAAACCACAACAATACCCAATCTACTTTGCAGAGCCTAATCAATTCCCTGCATATATTGTGAGTGTGAGTGGCATTCATCTATGTTTAGGACCACTCTGCCAACTCCTCCCATTGCTATCATCACCAAGCTTTCTATGGAAGAAGAGGAGCATCAAAATGTCCCCTTTCAGCCAAGTGTACCTAAAAATCCTGAACCAGTTCAATAGAATGATCAAGATCCACCATTTCCTCAAAGGTTAGAAGCTTCTAAACAAAAGGAAGAGAAGGAGGAAACAACCTTTGACATTTTGGATTAGTTGTTCAAAACACATATGCATTCAGATACCTTTGTTTCATTCCATGAAATATGTCTCCATATATAACAAAGTAATCAAGGAAGCATGCCTCAAAAAGTAAGGGAGGAAAAAGAAAGACCCCACTACAGTTCATGTGGTGGGATAGTTGGTAGATATCATGCTTGGGAAAGTTACAGTTCCTAAGTACACTGAACTAGGTAGTCCTGTGGTAGGATTTATTATAAATGGAATCCAAATGAAGAATTCTCTAATTGATTTAGAAGTAGCAATAAATGTGATGAATAAGGACATTCTTTAGTGTAGCAACTAAATGTTGCAAACATGAGACCTACTCCTACTTTCGTATAGCTTGCTGATAGTTCCACTATCAAACTTGATGGTATAGTAGAAGACCTTGTAATAACTATTGACTCTTGGGAGTACCTAATAGATTTTATGATCCTTTCTCCTAAAGCTACACTAGGCGAGTATCACAATATTATAGGAAGGCCATGGTTAGGAACAACAGATGCTTACATTGGATTCAAGTCAGGGGACATGACTATTTCTGATGGGAAAAGCACCAAAAAGCTTGTTCTCTATCCTCCTGCTCAACCATCCCATGATATGGATAACCATATATAGCAAATGTTGGAGAAGAGGTCGAGGAAGTCAATTCAGTGACACAACTTGTGATGATAGGTAGAAGTCCTTTCATGAAGCTTCAAGAAGAAGATGAAGTATTGTCCCACATAATTCAAAACCATTGTGACGTGCATGAAGAGTCATCCACTCATGAATCTGGTTATGCAGGTCTAGTGAAGACACTTCTGCCCACTCTTCTTGCAACTAAACTTCTTGCAACAACTGATATGATTCATACATTGTTGCCACATGAAATAAAAATGCCAAGCATTATTGAAACAATTATGATTGAGTTAACCACACAAGTGAGAGTATTAGAAGGGAAACATCTGAATATTAACAACAAGTTGAGTCAAGAGTAGCAGTTGTCCCTGACAAACTTGTTGAAGACCCACCAACATGCATTTTCATGGAACTACCATGACATTAAAGGATTCGATCCCAAGATCTGTACTCATAGGATATATATCAGAGATGACTATACACTAGTGAGGTAGCCACAAAGGAGAATCAACCCTGCATTGAGAGAGATTGTAAAAGGGGAACTACATAAATTATTGGATGCAGGATTTATCTACCCTATCTCAGATAACTAGTGGGTGTCCCCATTGGTAATTGTGCCCAAAAAGTGAGGTAAATGGAGAGTTTGTGTTGATTACAGATAACTAAACTCTGCTACCAAAAAGGATCATTTTCCCCTTCCTTTCATAGACCAAGTACTGGATTGACTTGCAGGTAAACAATATTTTTATTTCCTAGATGGATTCAGTGGTTATAACTAGATATAGATTGCATGTGAGGATCAAGAAAAGACAACCTTTACCTTTTCATGGGGGACCTGTGCCTAATCAGTACTTCTATTTGGTTTGTGTAATGCACCTGCAACTTTTCAAAGGGAAATCATTAGTATATTTTCAGATATATCACATGATTGTATGGAGATATATATGGATGATTTTACTACCTATGGTGCTGATTTTGTAGAAGCATTAGAAAATCCAAGGAAGGTTTTACAAAGATGTGAAGACCAAAAATTTTCCTTGAACAGTGAGAAATGCTTCATGATGATGCAGGAAGAAGTAGTCCTTGGACACTACATCCGTCAGAAATGAATTCAAGTGGACCTAGCCAAGATCGAGGCAATTACCAATCTGCCTATTCCTGCAAAGCAAAAAGATGTTATAAGTTTCTTGGGACATGCAGGATACTATAGGAATTTCATCAAATATTTTAGTAAAATGGAAACACCACTATACAATCTTCTAACTAAAGATGTTGAGTCCCAGTGGATAAAGGACCATGACAAAGCATTCTCTAATTTGAAACAAACTTTAAACCATGGTCCTCTACTCAAAGGCCCTAATTGGGAGCTTCATTTTCATATTCATATAGATACATCTAATTGTGCTATAGGAGCTATATTGGGACAAAAACAAGGAGCAATTGAAAATGCAATCTACTTTGTCAATAAAAACCTACAAGGGAATGAATTTAATTACATAGTGACAGAGAGGGAAATGTTGGTAGTCATCTATCCCCTTAACAAATTCATGCATTACATAATAGGAAATTAGATCTTTATTCAGATAGACCATGCAACAATAAGATACCTCATGAATAAGCCCTTGATTTCAGATAGGCTAGCAAGATGGTTGTTGTTGATGTAGGAATTTGACATCACCATTGTTGACAAACCAGGAAAGGAAAATGTTGTAGCAGAATTTTTCTCCAGATTGACTACATTAGAGGACACTCAAATCATTGATGAATCTTTCCTTGATGAACATTTGTTTTCCATCAGTGTGCACACACCTTGGTATGTTGATATAGCCAATTATCTGGTTACAAGGATATTTCCTCCTCATTTCTTTCTAAAAGAGAGAAGGGTGCTCATTGAGAAAACCTTTCCTTTCTCATGGATTGCAAGTTGTTTATTCTACACTAGACCAGATCCTGCCATCAAGAGATGTGTAAGGGAAGATGAAACATATGATATACTAGATTCATGTCACAATGAACCCTATGGAGGGCATTTTGCAGCCAAGAGGACAATAATGAAGATTCTTAATATAGGATATTACTAGCCCACACTTCATAAGGATGCAAAAAAGTATACTAGGAAGTATGATAGATGTCAGAGGATGGGCCGACCAACTAAATCTGATGAGATGCCTCTTTACCCACAGGTAGTCATCACTCCCTTTAATAAATGAGGGTTTGATTTTGTAGGTCACATTGAGCCTCCATCAAATAGAAAATCCTCCATCTTGGTTTGCATTGACTATGCGACCAAATGGGTTGAGGTTAAAGCTATGAAACATACAAGAGATAATAAGGTTGCAAAATTTCTTTATGTGGAAATATTCACTCATTATGGGGTCCCAAGGGAGATAGTGACTGATCAAGGGGATTAGTTTACATCAACCCTTGTCACAACACTAGTCAATGAATATAATGTGAGGAACATAAAATCTACCCCTTCTCATCCTATGGCCAATGGCCAATCTGAGGTGACCAACAAGGAAATAGAGACTATCTTGACCAAAATAGTGGCCATTCACAGGAAAGATTGGGAAAATAGGTTTCCAAAAGTTTTCTAGGATTATAGGACCACTTGGAAGACAACCACAGGTTTCACTCCTTTAAATTAATGTATTGGAGGACATCCATGATGCCTATTGAGTTCAAGCATAAAACTCTTAGGAATGCACTAGATCTTGGGATAGACATATCTGAGGCACAAAAGGACAAAATCATACAGTTAAATGCTTTGGATGAGATGAGAAAGACAACCTTGCATCATACTAAGGTAGTGAAAAATCAAAGGGTCAAATGGCATGATAGATACATAAAGGAAGAGAAGTTCCAGTTAGGTGACTGGGCACTCCTTTATGACTCTAGGTATCAAGATAATGCAAGAAAGCTACAAACTAGATGGTTGGGACCATATGAAGTTGCAGAAGTCTTCCCCAATGGTGTTCAAATAACAACCATTGACCCTATCAAATTCAAACTCTTGGTCAATGGTCACCATCTTAGGTTGTATCATAAGCCAATTTCCAAGTAAGAATTCATGCAAAAATTTATAAAATTTATCCAACACAAAACCTCTAAACTTCTTGTAGCCGAAGGAAGGAGACCTAGTGTCCCTCCTTCTACCTAGCCAAGGTATGAATGAAATCACTTGATAATAAATATTTCCACTTTTGTGGGAATCCACTTCTTCATCAATAAATCCATCCGCCCATCCATCTCCATCTTTTCTCTCTTCCATAACTCCACCATCACTTCAATTCACCATCATTTCATTCCATCACCACTGCATTAATTGCTCAATTGTACTTTTAAAAGGTAACCGGTACTTTCCTCCACAATCCTTACAAAAAGATACTCCAAGTTTTTAGGTATGTGCATGACAATCTGTTATATCTTAATTATCTTTATTGCATTTATTTAATTACTAGAAATTAATGTTGATATTTCACATGTATATAGCATAAAATTGTACTCTGCCTTGTCAAATCATAATTACCACCTAGCTTGTGTAGAAACATGCTCTAATTTAGGTTGGGGGCGAGTATCAATTCATAATCCCAAGTGTCATTCATGTCAGTAAATTTGAAATAATCCAACTTGAATGATAGGGTGAAATGATAACTTGCACGTGTGAAATGAGACTGAACCACCACCATTTTTATTGATGATACCCTTCATTTATGTTTCTTTATTTCCTTAGTCATAATATTAAATGTCATCAAAAAGATAAATTGGAGAGCTACACGACATTGAAATTAGTACTGTAGAGGAATTGCAAGAAGAAGAAGGACTTGGGTTTTCAAAGAAAGATTGCAGGAAAGGAAATTTTGTAGAAGTGCTTGTTTGATTGTGGGCAATTGAAGCAATGGGAGGTCAACTAATTAGGAATGAACCCATAGTTCATGATGTGATACTATAGGATACACTTTCTCTGGCTAAGTTTACGAATTGTGGATGGTTGAATTATTTCCTAAAACTTGATAGGTATAATGAGGACATTGCATGAGAATTTGCACAGACCCTCTCTGATGGGAAGGCAATGGTAAAAGGATTGGAGGTGATCACTACTGAGGAGAGAATTACAGAGGTAAAGGGTTTTCCTACTGATGGAGAGCCATACCCTACTACTAGGAATGCAAGGACAACTAGGGTAGAATTTTCTAAACCAAACGACCCTCCACTGGTTGTAGATAAGCAAGGTATGAAGAGAACTCTGCTAGAGCCATGGAAACAAGTAGCCATCCACATTGTCAAGTATATTACTTGTGAGGGCTGCCATTCATGCCTCCATTCTATACATTTTAAGCTCTTGAACCATATGATAGATGGAAGAGGAATGAATGTGCCCAATGTGTTGTATCACCTCCTTGCAATCATGGTGGATGAAACACAAAAAGGTAGGGATAATTTTTTCTCTCACCATTGTTTAATAAAATTGTTAGTCGAGAAACCTTTGTAAGAGGTGTTTGATATGACATTGGAGGAATTTGTAAACATTTATTAGTTTAGACCAAAAAATGTGTGATCTAGAGGGAAACCTCAACCTCATAGGGTTAGTAGGGAAGAGAGGGTTGTTGAAACCACTCTTGGAGTTTCAACCTCTGGTGCAAACCCTAGCATAAACCCTCCTACGATCAAATAAGCTATAGAAATTGGTTCTTCTGAGTCAGAATATTTAGATGAGGAAAATTCATCCTCAGACCTTGATGTTAATGCTCTTCCCAAAACCCTAATTTGAACTAGGGCTGCCATTAGAAGAGAGGAGGCACAAATGAGAGAGGAAGAAATGAGAAAGGGTAAGGCCAAGAAGCAAATTCCAAAAAAAGCAACACCAAGCCCTAGGAAAAAAAAGGTTGATAACAATGTTCTTCTTACAGCCAAAGAAAAATGTAAAATCCCTCCTAAGAAATCAAAACCACCCAGGCCAGCCATTGATATACCTCCAAAGAGAATCTCTAGATTTAGAAGAACATCTAGGGAGGAGACAAAAGCCCCTATGGGGCAGGTAAATGTTGAAGAAAAATATATTTTTGAAGAACAAGCAAATATAAGATTAGCAGAGCTTGTTGCTATTGTAGAACAGGTTGAGAATCAAGAGCAAGATGAGAATCAAGAATCCCTACAACCTAAGTAGAATGAACAACTTGAATCAATGCAGTTGGTGTTGTTTGTACAACAAGAATCAATGAAAGGAAAGATTTTGGTAGGAATACATAAACCTCCTACCTTTTCATGGAATCTTGTAGCTCTGAACCTATGGAGTGAGATGCATAGGAGAGAGGAGTGGAATAAGGAAAAACTCAAGCTATAGGAAGAGGTTAAAAAGAAAAATATAGATATTGAAGAAAAGAATGCAAAGATTGTTGCCTTGAAGGATAAGGTAGACAATGTGGTAGCTTTAGTACCCAAAATGCTGGAATGTAGAACTCTTGCCAGAGTATATTCCTTGCATTTGAAGGAGTGAAATATTTCCTTTAAACTGTCAAGGAGTTTTTCAAGTTTGAGCCCGTCTCTTGAAACTCAACATCAGTTTTTCCAGGCCTAGTAGTTTTCCCCTCTTGAAGTTAAAAATTTGTTGTGTGAACTATACCTGCATAATTATGTTGTGACTAATGATCATGATTGGAATCAATTGATGTACATTGGAGATCTTCATTTAAGGGCATTTATGTCCTAGATTCAAAATGAAATTAGTTGGGGGTAGCAGTTTAGAACTTATAGGGAAAGAGAATTTTATACTCCCTTGCCTCTCAAGGCTGAATCTTGTAACCCTACAGACATTTACCAAACATGGAACATGATTCTTTATCTCCCAAGCTAAAAAAATAGGATCATGCATGTTAGAGAAGAAGCCTATAAGGAATATGAGAAGGTAGTTGAAACTATGGGGAAATCGGTAATGGGGTACTTATTATAGAGGTGGAACAGTTTGACATATGAGTTGAAACAAGCTGAATTCAACTCTTTGAAAAATTATGTTGCAACATGCAAACATGTTGACATATACATATAGATTGGGAGGATGAGGCAGCAATATTTTCTTCCATTAACAATTCAACCACCTGCTCTATTATGGCCTGTGCCAGATTAAAGTTTTATTGGTATGACATAGTTACAGAAAGGGAAAGATGGAACAAATTGGAGAACAAGCAAGGAATCTATTGGGACCCCAATTCAGAAACTAAAATACCGATGTGGGATATTTGGTAGTTGGTGAATTCAAAGCATTGACTAGGAAAAAGAATAGCGCTCCCTCTATTGGAGGACTATCAAAACACTAGGTTGGGGGGGAATGATGAGTCCAATTAATGGCTCTATTTTGATAGGGTTTATTATATATTTGTTGTTGTTACCATAGGCTTTTGCACTTGGTTGTTGAAATTTTCCATGTTATCTCCTTAAAACCATAAACCCTTGGCATAAGTTTATCCTTGTGACTTTTAATGACATTAACATGCTATGTGAATTATCTATGTTAATTTTAATGTGGTTGAATGGATGTTACTATAAGGTAATTATAGATATGCAATTGTTTTTGCATGCTAATGTTATTATGTAGGTTTACACTAAGATGCTAATGTCAACGAAGCTTGCAAAGTGGAAGGAACTCCTGCCAGCAAATCGGTTTCCAAGAAAGTTAAAAAGATGATCATTAAGAGGTCAAGGAGGGAAAACTTCCAATGGATGGAAATTCCTAGTTTGAATAAAAAATTGTAAGTAACTTTTCATATTCATGTTTTTTTGTTGAGCAATTCTAGGGAGTGTGTTGTGCTAGATTCTTGTTGGGGCAAGTCTACTTTGACCAAATTTGGCACATTTTTCTATGCTTTCAATAAGTGGCATCCTCCTATTTTCATGGAGTCAACTGCCTAGGTAGTTAGGGTTATCTAGAATTTTTTCTCTCTATAAATAATGGTCAGATGCCCCTTTTCATAAGGTTGGATTTCTAAGATTGTACTTGCATTTTCTAGTTTTAGCAATACAGTCATATTGCTGAATTGTTGTAATCATGTTTTTAAGAAATCATATGGTATTCTAATTTTTTGCAACTGAGTTAGTTTAAAGAAGACTCACTCAAGGGGGTCCACTTGGTGAGGATTCCACTCATTTAGTTTAAATTTTATTTTCTATTCAACATTTTGTTTTAGTTTCAATAGCTGTCTGCTCTTGTAGCCACTAGAATTCTATTCTATGACTGTTCCTGCAACCAAGGTAGACAGAGTAGTTTCCTATTTGTTTGTTGAGATTCTTATTTCTATCATCTATTTTTAGTCTAGTTATTGATGCTTAGTGTAGTTTTTGATCCATGCTCAGTGTTTAAGTTGATTTAGATTTCCAACATTTTATTTCCAGTACTATTTATTTTCTAGTTTATAAATGATTATAATGGAATCCTAGTGCACATATAGTGTTGACCCATTTCAAGTTTACGTCCCTGGGTTGACAATGAAATTCACCTTCATGGTGAGTGAGATATATACTTAGTGTAGATGAATAATCCCTAAGTCAAAGCTCTAAGGGCTTAGATATTAAACCATTAGAGGAGGCCAACACCATGTATCTTGTGGTGTGACCTAGGGGACTTGTGGAACTGATGCACTAGGATTCAAATCTTATGGTAGAGAAGGGGGTGTAATATTGACATATTTTGATAACTCAAACCCAAACGGTGGCTTGATACCCTTCATGAGTAACGTGGTGAGGATTCTATCACCACACTCATCAAGAAGACGATCTGGCATTTGCACATTAGTGGGGATTGCTAAGATATTCATAAATTGTGAGCTCGGGTTGGTTAACCATGCTTTCCTTTGGGGGAGATTGGATATGGATCTTAGTGTTAGATTGAGATGAGCCACCATTAGTGGGTTGATCTTGAGGTTGGGAACCTTGGGACTACTATTTTTCCATGAGTTTCTTTGCTTGCAATTGGGTAAGGGGCATGAAAATGCAAAATGACTAGATGACTATGGTGACACTAGGCCCTAATATGCACTTAAAGGATGTCCTAGATGATGAATAAAATGATTTCTAAGATGATATATTGATTTATTGGGTGATTGCTATGATAAAGATAGATTTATGATTGTATTTGATTGAGTTGGATTAATTGATTAGATAGGATGATCGATTGAATAAGATGATTGGATTAACTCTGAATTATGTTCAGGAGTTGGATTAGATGATGCTAGATGATACTAATTAGATCAAATGATAAAGATGATGATTACGACACAAAATCTATCTCAAGATGGAAATATATTGATTAGGCAATGAAGGATTAGTGACTTAGGACATATGAAAATCCTAAGTAATTGTGGATGATAAGGATGAGGGCCAGTTACCTAACCCAATTGGATAAAAAGCCCCTAAAATGATACCTAAGGGACTTGGATTTAAAAATTGATGATGAATATGCAATCTATGGATGTCCAAAGATGAACCTATGTGATTTTATTAAGGATTCGATAACTTTCAAAAAATGATTACAAAACTAAAATGACGATTACATGTGGATGAATGATGATAAAATTATTTTGATCGTAGAAAAAAACTCAAAAAACAACAAGATTTTAGTGGTCCAAAGGATTACTCTCAGGTCTTCTGTATGAGAGGCATATTTTCCTTTGTGTACTACAATTTTTTCCCTCCAAGTGATAGGATTACCTATCTAAAGGTGTACGGGATCACCCCTGTGTAACATAGGATCACCTATCTAACCGATGGGTTCACCCCTTTCTTGGACCATATGAATGGGTCTATCAAGATTGACAAAAAAAATATTAAGATTGCCTAAATCTTGGGATGTACGAATGGGATTGAAAAAATTCCTATCAGGTTAGCAATTTCGTCTATTGGGATTATGGGATTTCCTATAACCTTAGCTACATGGACTGGGTATGGTACAGACTAGATGCAGGATCGCCTATCGGGGTAACATGACCACCTATATCTATGATGTAGTGTGTGTTGGAAATTTCATGGAGACAAGGAATCCACAAAGGTAATGTCTATTTGGAATTTCATGAACATGCAATTTTTTTGATGTAATGCCTATCAGATCTTTTGCTCGATGACATGAATTCCCTAACAACTTGAATTTTAGGCATTTCGCAGGGTTAGGAATTCAATGTAAACTTTAATCCACTAGCATAATTGTATTTACACTCCACTGTGTAAACACATAACACATATCTAATTATGCTAAGATTCATAATTGGTGTACAACTAATTTCATTCTAAATTCAATCCGTAGTGGAAAGGTAAACATGAATTCTATACTTGAATCAAGAAAATGTAAAATAGTCTATAATCACTAGATAAGTAATTCTTGATCACAACAAATATTCAACTACTTTTCTTAATATGATATCGACATTTACATAATTGATTATTATAGAAAAGTATAATAACACATTCAAAGAGTGTTCTACACACAAGTATATTAGAATGAAATGTGAACATCAGGAAGAGTGGACCTCATAGAATTTCCTAGCACAATAAACTCCAATAGTATGCTTAGATACCATCCAAACCCAATACCATAAATAAATTGATATTTTAGTATCAACAATAAATAATTTAGATTTGGGATCAAAGTTGCACATATAGAAATTATTTTTGAATTAAACTGAAGTTGAGAGTGAATCATTTAGCAATGTATGACAAGCTTAGATCTTAATAGTAATCACTTCTAGATTTAATTGTGTATGTTGCTTTGAATTGAAGTTTTGAACCACACTCATTGATTCATCATCAGAAAGAGGATAATCAAATATTAGAAGACTAAGCACAATCTATAGACAAATATTAGACCTAATTAGAGAGTATCACATTAGAGCACTAAACTTAGGTCTAATTAGAGAATATCAAATTAGAGTACTAAGCACAATCTATAGAAAAATAGTAAATCTAAAAACTAAGTATTTGGTCTTATTCTTCTCCCTCCCAACATAAAAACTCTCCAGTAATAAATATGGGTAAGAATTGAACTGTCACTTATAATCTACAAAACACACTAAGTATATGTCACTGATTTGTTGTAGTCTTACAAAGATTATTTTTGTACAACCAAATTTTTGATAGTTACTAGGAAAGTTCATGAAGTATTGTCCTATCTCCACTACCACCTCAGGTTGCTGATCTTTATATTTGGGTGGAAAGGAAGCAAGAAGCATAAACTAGAAGTAGCTTGCATTCTCTCCTGCTTCTACAAGGTAATGAGTTTGATTCCCTCCATTGTACTGTGCAATTCTTGTTCTTTACTACCTAAGATTTTTCCATGTAAATATTAAACAAGCAGAGAAAAAGAATAAAACAAAAAAATAAAGAAAAAAACAAGACAAAAATTTATAGTGGCTTGACAATTGCCTACATCCACTCTCAAGTAGGGAATCACTTTATTAATCAATAACCAATCAACCACACAATACATGATCTGCCACATATTTATACAAATATCTTTGAAAACAAAGAGATGGGAGAATACAAACGGTCATGTGACTGTTGGGCTTCACATCCAAACAATATCCCACGTGAAGTCCAACTAGCACAACCATGCAATGTCATCCCCTGCATTTCCCTTTCTTTTACATCATAACCAGAACCATTAAGGATTTTAATTTTACCAGACTTTGTTCCAAAACACTACGAATGAATCTTCTCCAAATCAAATTAGAGTCGAAAACATCGTCAAATACTATACTTTCAGACACAAGCTTACTTGCAAGACTCATAGAAAGATACCACAACTTCTTAACATATTTTCCAGCAACACCATCAAAGACAGCACTGTAAGTAACCACATTAGGCAGAATGTTTTGAATAAGAGTGCCATAATCTATTAGTGTCGAATCGTCAAAGTTGTCATTCAAGAGGCAACTTGCATCATTGTAATTATCCATAGAAATAGACACAATTCTTGGCATGAAATTCAAAACCTTATCACATAAAATAGTTTTCCTCTCATTGGAAGGCTCGACCAAATCGACCAAACTAACACCTTCATTTTTGTGCACCAACAACTGGCACACAAACATATAAAAGCCATGTTCAAACGAAAGATTCTCAAGAATTTTAGCCACATAGTGTGCACTACCAACAAAGTTTCTAGGTACTTGAACTTCTTTAAAGGAAGCAAAGAGACCAAAATCAGTGGCCTTGAGTAGCAAATTCTTGTCCTTATTCAAGAGGAGAAAATTATCAGGCTCTAGATAGCGATGGACGAGATTGGATGAGTCCATAAACTGCAAGTAATTGGCAGAATTGATGTCGCCCTCCTGAAAGGAAATGATGAACTCAAAAAGCCTTCCAAGATCTAGTATGCACCTTCAATATCTTATGCTTCTTAAAATAAATCAGATTTTAATAATCTTGATACAAGCACATACTATTATGCCTTAAAGTGGAAACATAGTTTAATTTTCCATGCATTAACCCTTCTAGGAAAGTTGATGTAGTTTCAGATCTAAGAAAATTTCAGCAGGATAACGACATGTAAATTAACATTTCAAGAATGAGAAACACAAATAATAGAAGAGAGATAGACATAAGAGAGGAAAACATAATATATGTGGGGAAAACCCTTTTGGGTAAAAATCCCCACACTCCAAAGCATCGAACCAATGTATTAATCTACAACAATAAGGTTACAATACACTTGTAGGATCACAACCATAACATGGAGACTACATCTTGCTCTTCTAGAGGAAATCCAAGAACACTTCAATACTTACAATCAAACTATGCATTCTACAATGCAAGGCATCCTATTTGTAGGAGATACAGGCTTTGAGAGGCTTCTAGAAGAGTTTAGGTGTCTAAACCCATGTGGCAATAATATCTCACACCATAGGCATGATTTGTACATTTGTACAACATTCTCTTATAGCTCTTACAATTGTCATAACATGCAAAACCTCTCTCTCCAAGCTTGGGTGCCTAGTTCATGTTTATAGTGTGTTATGAAAAATTCCTTACACATGTCATATAACACGTGCCCTAAAATTTTGTCACACTTACAACACATTCAACAAACAAAGAATAAGTCAAACATAACTATCATACTTGTTCTTTCACACTTTTTTCATACCCCACTAAGGCACCACACTTTCTCCATTCAAAATATACCTTATGATGTGTCATAGAATATGTAATAAGATGACACCACTTGTCCTAGGTCTATGATGCTAAGATGGGATGCCTACCTATACATGTAATGAATATGTGTCATGTAGTCACCTCCAATGGGGATGCCACCTAGCCAGTGGGTCCCACTTAATGACATGACATTATAGGAAATTAATTAAAAAAAACAAATACAATAACACATTAAATAATTTAATGTTAGCACTCTAATGCCCCAAGGCCCATACATTCAGAACATAATTTTAAAGACAAAGAATCCTCCAAAGAACAAGATAAACCATTAGCTAGACCAATAACCAAACTAGGTTGCCCCTCCAAAGAACAAGATAAACCATTAGCTAGACCAATAACCAAACTAGGTTGCCCTCATCTAACTAATAAACCCACAAGATTGGAAATAGCACCCATAACAAATGATGATCCATCCAATCTACCATACCTCAAAGGTATCCAAAATAATAGTAGAACTTATTCCAACAACATATCCAACCCATAGACTACAATCAAAGGCTCTATGTGTCAAAATCGTCACTAAGAACACACACATCCAAGAACTCCCACTACATGGGTCATGTCAAATTTGAAATAGATAAAGAAATACCAAGTCTACCAATAACATCATATAGAAAGTGTAAACAACATCTGTAGTACCAAGAAACATACACAATGATATGCAAAACCTATAAATGAGTAACCAGTAAGAGTAACTCTCACCACAAGTCTCCAAAGCTCTCCAATGTTCTCTACACTCAACAAAGGAAAGAGATAAAGAAACCTCCATGTCATCACCCAAGAACATAAGTGAAAACACATTATCGAAGTAAAGGTACCAAATTTTTTAAGCTTAACCTTTCCAATAGTTTCCATCCAAACCTCAAAACCAATGTAATGTGAACCAAACATCCAAGAGGATAACCAAGACCAAAGAGAGAAACACTGCACAGCATATACCTATGGAAAATCCTTCTACATACACCTCTAAATGTCAACTGTGTCAAGTATGATCTCCTCCACAACACCCCAAAATAAAATCCATAACAAAACCCAACCATTCAATCACCAAGATAAAACATAACATATGTATCATGTAATCAACATGGATGTAAGCTTCTCATGCCAAAGAAGATCAAACTAAATATCCATTCCCATTTCATGAAATAAGCCCAATACATCTCCTAAACTCAACATTAATGAATTTTCTCATAATACATGAGGAGATAAGCATGATAACACTCAAATGAATCCTCCAAAACCATATATCTTTAGCTTAAGATCCATATGCATGAGAGGAAAAAGAATAACATAATACACCTGAAAGGAACAATGGGTGATACCTCTCAAGTAGATTGTTGAGTAGACCAAGAGTGGGGAATGAGAATACTCCTCCAAGATATCTAAGTCATCATGATTCATCCAAGAATATTCTCCTCATAGGTCCATATTGAACTCATGTCCAACCAAGGTGTAGGCTCCTCAGAATTCTTGTCGATATCTCATCAAGAATGACCATCTCAAAACATGTCTCTAACTGCAAGCCTCACCTAAGTGTCTAAGTATCCATGAGTGCTTGTAACCAACCAATCCATGCCAAAATCCATATACAACATAGCACCATCATGAAGTAATCAAGAAAATGATCAATGTACTCAATACAAAGAGAACCACCAAGATCAATTTCAAAGCTCCAATCATGAAATAAGAACATAAACATGACAACAAGATCTAACCATCTCCTCCTAGGAGATCACATAAAACAATGCATACATCTTGGTCTCAAGAGAACAAGTACCATGCCGAAACTCTAACATGTGATCAAGAGTAAACCATGACATAATACAATAACACCCTTAACCAAGAATCAACATATTTAATCAATATGAATAAAACCATCCCCTGTTAATGAAACCAAAGATGTCAATGAACCATCATTGCATAAAAGTAGAAACCAAGAGTCCATCCATGACACCAACAATCACTACAGAAGACCATAAACCATCAAATGGTGAGTCCCCATCACTGCCAAACCATCATTGTCAAAAGCTCCCACTGAAAAGTGTAACCAAGCTATCCATGATATCATGATAAACCACATGCTACAAGTCCCAAAAAGAACTATTCAGGTACTATAAGAAACATCCATCCTCTCATCTCTAAGCACACATACCAATGTACAAATGACCAAGAACAAGGCCAACAATCAAAATTATGCAACAATAATGCATCGGACCTGAGAATAAAGATAATCCACAACCAAGTAGTAAATAGGTAGCTAATCCACAACCTGCATGACTTGTAGATCTACTCGCTGAAACATGCAAACTCGTCATCACATTAATAAAATGCAAATTGAGATATCTAAGAGAATAACCATATAGAACAAATGACTCAAACACCAAATCAACATTTGATCTGATTTTCCAAACATGTCCACATTCAAGTACCATAGTTAAGGAACGAAACAAGCATTCCTACAATTCTGTAATTGTTTTCATCCAAAAAACTCCAAGAGTTTGAACACAATATTTTCCATAGATCTACAAACCACAATTTTTTGTTAACATGTAAAACTTGTAAAAAAAATCTCCATGTAAATATAAGACCACTTAAACATCCACAATAATAGATCACACATATTTCATTTGAATAAGTGAATACTCAAGATCTACACAAACCCACAGCTTTTAGAACACATGGAAACTGTAAAACGTTCAGAGGAAATAGGTTGTCTAGAAGCTTATAAAATATAAAGTATCCCAACTTCATAATCCACAAATCACCAATGGTAAAACATATACCAACATCTTCTCAATGAGAAAGTTGCAAACCTCCTCAAAACATGCACAAAGCATACACACAAACTTGTAACTATCTTACATCCAAAAATACCACAAGGGAAATAATATCTAAAAAATAGCTCATCTACAAATCTGCAAAACCTTAAGTTTTGATTTACTGTGTAAACCTACAAACCCATCATTTTTTGTAACACACATGCAAATCCATATCCACTTACCATCTAGAAGACCCTCAAGTTTGTATACAACCATAATAGTTAAACCAAAACAATGGAATATCATGAATATGCATAATCATATATTTTTAAATGGAAAATCCATAAAACCCTCAAATCCAAGGAACATGAATATGAGCCATGCAAGTAAAAAAGAGAGGTCTAGGAACTTCTAGGCCCATTTGCAAGCCAACTCCACCACCAACATGTACATGCATCCAAGAGAGAAGGAGGCTATTCTAGAAGCTTACAAATCGTCCAATGATCAACTTCATAGCCTACATGCATTCGAGGTTATTAAAGTAATGCCTTCCAATGTAAGGAATTAAAAACAAACACCAAACTGAACTAATAACAACATGAGTCTCTTCATATGACTAGAGATTCCATCTTAGACATCCAATATGAAAACTATAATGCACATAACCACAAAATAAAAAATAACCACCATGCATGAGGGTTATTTAGCTATCAAATCAGGAGCTCCAGATCAATAACATATCAAATGTAACTATATGAACAACTCCACAAAAGCTCTATCTTTACCATTCTTTACAATGCCTATTATTTCTAGAAAACAAGATCAACTACAAAACTTCCACTTAGTCAAGGATTAATAATCAACCAACTAATTCAAAATAAATTCCCTCAAGCTTTCCAAGCTAAGAAATCACAATAGAAGAATTATCCAAAGCCCCAAACACCACATGCATCACCATGTGAGCATATGCAAGTGACATGCAAGTTTAGAACTAAGCTTTGATACCAAATGAAATGAAATGATGAACTTAGAAAGCCTTCCAACATCTAGTATGCACTTTCAATATCCTATGCTTCTTAAAATAAATCAGATTTTAATCATCTTGATACAAGCACATACTACTATGCCTTGAAGCGGAAACAAACATTTAATTTTCCATGCATTAACCCTTCTAGGAAAGTTGATGTAGTTTAATGTTAGGACTCTAAGGTTGAAACACCTTATTCCCAACACCTCCATCATCATCTACTTCTCCTGCTGATTGAAATCCACCGCAATGCATGCCAAATCAAGGCTTCAAGCTTCACCCTAGAAACATCATCAACTTCGTGTCCATCATTAGCCCCTTTATAGGGACTCACAAGGTACTCCTTGACCTCCCCTATTTGAGATCTCCCGTTTGCCTAGGATTTCAAGTTTCTGTGACTTTTGGAATCCTCATGGCTCTCATTACTGTCATTGTCCTCCTTGGCACCAATCTTGTGAAAAATAGAGCTTTATTGTCTTGGATGGCTTCCTCCACCCAAACCTTCAGTTCCTGAAGAGCTTGCTTCTCAGAGTTTTCTTTCTCCAAGGCATCAATACCGCCAGATACTAGACAATGATCATTCTCAGGAGCCTCCTTCTCCAGTGTGCCAACAAACATCTCCAATGTATTATGCTGGTGCTTGTGAGAAAATGTACAATCTTGAATAGACATTTCATCATATTCTAAAAGGTTAAGAAATTTTTTAATGACGTTGCCTAAAAGTAGGTCCTCCTCTACACCAATAGGCTTGACTGGCTCAAGATTTGCAATGCCATTTCCAATGTTTGATGCAAGATCCACAACTGGTTTGGGCATGGGATTTTCTTTTGGAGCCCATGATACTTCCCCATCACATGGGGATTCACTTTCCTCCAAAACAATCCACATAGCACTTTCAGACCTTCCCTCATCTGGTTCCTGTACCCCTTCTTCCTCTCTTGCTTTCTTTCTCCTTTTGGATCGCTGCTTTTTTCTATGTTTATTGCTCTTCTTTAAATTATCATACTCCTCATAATAAAAAATATCAACAGTCTCAACAAATGAAACTTTCTTCTTCTGTGTCACCTAATGATCTACCTAAGGCACCCTATCTTCAAACTAGTACTTGGGAGCCCCACCAACTCCTCTTCTGCAATCACTACCTGATTCCAACAAACCTATGAAATATTCCATAACAAATTTAGTTTCAACATCTAATTCATCCAGAAACTTCATTTGAGTAGCCCCAAAATCAAATGATTGCGAGTCTTCAGTAGGATGAACAATTTCATTATAAAACTCTAGAGCCACAGGACCAAGACATGAGAACTTGGGCCTAATCATCCAAAGTTGCTATGCCCATTTTTAGAAATTCTTCAACTTTTCCACCAAAACTCTAATACCAATTGTAAATATTAATCAAGCAGAGAGACATAATAAAACAAAAAAAAAGAAGAACAAAACAAGGCACAAATTTATAGTGGTTCGGCAATTTCCTACATCCACTCTCAAGCAGGGAATCACTTTATAAATCAATCACCAATCAACCACACAATATATGATATTCCACATATTTATACAAAGTTCTTCAAAAACGAAGAGATGGGAGAACACAAACAATCATGTGACCGTTGGGATTCACATCCCAACTTTCTAATGGGTTGCTTTGTTTTGTCTCCAAATCAACACCTGTGTGAAGAGTGAAGATGGGAATTCATTCATTGGCATGCTTGTTCGTGCTCACTTTTGCAATGCTGATAACGGCCAATGGCTTCGCCCCAACTGGATTATAGCCCAACTTCTATCATAATTCATGCCCACAGGAAGAATAAATCATCAAGGCCACAGTTAACGAGTTGTTTCATAATTCCTCAAACGTGGCCCTTGTCCTTATATGATTGGCCTTCCATGACTGTTTTGTTCATGTAATAAACAAAGAACTAGCCCTGTTTCATTAATACAGCTTAGCTCAAATTTCAGATTTTTATGTAAATTAATGTTGAATATGCAGGGGTGTGATGCTTTTGTCTTACTGGATTCAGTTGAGGGTAAGTTTTTATTTGAGAAGGAATCCATCACAAATGCCAATTCTCTCAAGGGAGACGACTTAATCGATGTGATTAAAGAAAAGCTCGAAGCAGCATGTCCTGAAACTGTTTCTTGCGCCGACATTATTGTGCTTGGTGCAAGAGATGCCATAGTTGTGGTTGTGTTTCTTTCTGTTTCTCCTCATACTGATTTTAACTTCCAATACTAATCTATGTTCAATAACTTTAAATTTAGATTTTGTATTGCAGACAGGAGGGCCTTTTGTAGGGGTGAAAACAGGGCGCAGGGACAGCACGTCTGCATTTGCTAGGCTGGCAGAGAGTAGTCTGGGTACTGCGAACGATTCCATCAGCAGCAGGTTCGCCGCATTCGAGGATAAAGGGTTCACCGAAAAGGATATGGTGTGCCTTCTGGGAGCCCACACGGTGGGCCATGCCCGCTGCCGCTGTTTCCAGTCAAGACTATCAAACTTTAATGGCACTGGGAGACCCGACCCCACCATTAACGTGCACTTCCGCAACCACCTGAGCTCCCTCTGCAGTGGGCAGGCAAATCTGGAGGTGGAGCATGACCCTCGCAGCGCATCGTCATTCGATAACCACTATTACATAAATTTGTTAAGCGGAAAAGGGCTTCTGCATGTCGACCAGGCATTAATGGCTTCTCCCACAGCCCGCGCCCTGATTGAAGCGTATGCTTACGATCGGACTCTTTTTAACCATGATTTCTCACTCGCCCTGCTCAAACTTGTCAACTACAAGGTGCTCACGGGAAAGCAGGGGCAGATAAGAAAAGAGTGTTCTAAGCTTGTCATATGACAGCGATGCTTTCGGAGGTCCAGAAGCATCAGAATAATGAACGCCTATGCTTGCCTATGCAGAACTCTGCTAATAATGTGACCGTAGCTTTTGAGTCACTATACTGATATGTTACTTTTTTTCCTTCAAATATATGTACAAAGCTTTACGAGTGTTTTTTTTATTGTCGCTTTTCACCCATTACAAAGAAGCGTGAAAGAAAGAAACAAGTTTTTTTTGGTTTCTATAATAATTTATTAATGTGCAATAAAATAAAAAAAATTATTAAATCAAAACTTGTATTAAAAACTATTTTATCTTTTATTTTTTAATTAATCTTGTTAATTAAATTTTTAACAAATGGAAATTAGATAAAAATAAATTATTATAAAAGCAAATAATTTTTTAATAATTAAATAAAATGTTTATTATTTATTTATGAGAGTTGTATAAAATTGAACAATTTTTTTATTCAAGGGGTCAACGCTTTTGACCGAGCTATGAACCGATTACAACCATTCAACAATACCACCCAATGGGGTTTGAACCTTGGTGGTACAAACAACAATGCCACCTTTAAACCATCACACCATGCCAATACCAAAGAAATTGAACAATTTTTTCAATCAACAAGTGTAGTTTAAATTTATATGAATTCATTTGAAAAGTACTCATTATGTTTAGCTGAAATTACACTTTGTCATTTGTTTTAATAAATTGATTCTAATAGATGTTTGATTAATTTAATCATCTTTAGATTACATTTCTTTATTTCAAATAGTTTAAGTAATTTTAAAAAATGTGGGTTGTATGTCTTAGCTTGACATTATGTTTTAGTAATGTTTAGGAAAAGAAAATATCATTGTTATTTTTTATAAGGTGAGGATTTATGTCAATAAAAATCAATACTTATCTCATTAGTCATTAAACAACTTAACATTTTAGGCTCTATATCTTTTAGATGATTGAGAGAGGTTTAGACATATCTAATCAAAATCTAGCTACATATAATATACATTATTGCAAGGATTTATATACATTAAACAATATATTGTATCAAAATTTGGGGTATTATGTCAAGCAATTCAAGATTACAATGGCTATGAAAGTGGGTGCTATCATTGGATTTGTTAGTTTAATAAATACGGCATGCTTTTGTGCCTAGTTTAACAATCCCCTTTAACTAGCTTTCTTCTCTATCTAAAAGTTGCTATGATATAATATGTTGAAGAAGCTTTGTTATTCTTAACAAACAATTTCATTTCTTACATTTTTAATTTTGCATTTATTTTTTGTAATTGATAAAAAAATCTGCTTCTCACTAGAAAGCAATCCCCTTTTTGTTATCTTGATTTTTAAATAGCTTGTAACTCATAAAGAAACATTGATTTTATTACTCAATATTGGAATTTAATAGAAGAGCATCTACATTTGCATAGTAATAAATATAAATAATACTATTATTAAGTTCATATATAGTTTCAAAATAAACTATGCAAATGCTTATAAAGCATTGCATTTCTATAACTTTTCCAAACTATCTACAAGAAACAAAATCTTAACTAATTACTAACATAAGTCACTAAAGTGACTTCACTCAAATGCAAACCTCAAATTTTCCAACACCCTCCCTTAAGGTTTGCATTACACACAACAAAATATATTAATAAAAAAATACAAATACATATTCTTTAGAAGCTTTTCTTTAAAAAGATAAAATTTTGAACCAAATGAAACTTCAACAGGCTACCTGGTAATCCTAAGAAAGGAGTAGCTTCCTTGAGATATATTCTTAAGTTCTCATATTACCACCTCCTTGAACTCTTGAATCATAGATATCCTAAATTATTGAAAAATAGTGCATATTGAGCTACATCCACATTACTTCATCAAGTTGTCTCATAACCCTTAGAAGGGTATAATTTATAAGATTCACATAATCTTGACTTATCTAGGAAACCATTCATATTGAGTTTACACTAGATCCCTTCCTATCTTTAGAAAAAAAAAAATCACAATATATGCATTATTTAATACTCTTGACATCAAGATAGAAAATGAAACCATATTCTTCTCATATAAAACACTATCTCAAAGTAATAAGTTGGCACAAGATGATGAAAATCATCTAACCTCGAATGGCTCCAACTTCTATTTTTTCTCTATTATACCTTATTCACTTAATGTTGCATGTGATTCTTTGGAACCCCCATTAAGTGTAGCACAAATGCAGGTCCAAATTACAAGCATGGGATGATATGATATAAAGATTCATTTTAGATTGTTAATCTCGATTAATAATACATCCATTCACAAAATATTACCAAAATATTTCACTATTTGCAAAAATACTAAAAATCCTTCTTTCTTCTAATTCAATGTATAATCAAAAGTAAAATTCAAATATTTTAATACCTTTAACTTTATGAAAAAATAAAAACTTATGTTTTGTTATTTATCTCTATGATTCCTTATGAACTCCTTGAAACTTCTTCCTATAAATTATTTTCCCCCAAAAAATAATCCTATATATTTATGCACTTATAATTTAGCCTTTAGAAAAGATGCCATAATTTTTTTTAATTATTGAAGTTTAGACAATAGAAATTATCATTTATACTATAGTCTAGAATTCAAAAGGCATGTAGAGCCTATAAGTTCTCTATTATTTTCAATCTAGCATCTTTCTACACTATCTATGGTCTTGTGATTTCTAGATCTAACTACAAGTTGCTTCTTCTTTTTCACTATTTTATTTATGTTGTTTATTATATCCCTTAACCATACTATTTTATCAAAGATAGTTCTCTTGGTGTAAGAACAATTGGAAAAGGTTTTTTTGAAGTTTCTTCTTGTAATTCCATCAAAAAAATAACAAAGATTAGGCATAGCTCCAATGTAGGAGGAACAAATATTAGACACAACACTAATAGAGGACAAATAGAGGAAAAGTTATGGAAAAATGAAATTAATTTTAATATGCATTCACCCTAATGAATAGATGAGGAGAAGCATTCACATAGAATTTCACTGTAACAAATAAAGCAAGAGAAATATTCACCAAGCATATCCTCTCATGTATGTTGCCCCAATGTTCCATGGACTCTGATACCAAATTAGAAAATTGAAGAGAATCTACATTTGCATAGTAATTAACACAAATAATAATATTATTGAGTTCATGTATGGTTTTATAATGAATTATTTTCAAATGTGAATACAACATTGTGCATTCCCATTATTTTTTGAAACTACCTACAAGAAAATAACTCCTGACTAATTACTCCCTTAAGTCACTAAAGTGACTTTATTTAAATGAAAACCTTAATTTTCCAACACTCCACTAGGGAAAATATTATTTCTAATTCCTTACAATAAAATCTATTCATCATTTTATGATATAGGAACACACAATTGGCTAACCTTTTTGTAACCAACTCTTTTTTGTCAAGGCATAAATCAAAAATTTTAAAACTTAAAACTTGTAGCAATTTTAGTGTAATAAATATTGATAAAAAAATCCATGTTTGACCTATTATTATCAATCAAGTGATTCTTATAATAAATTATATATATGTAAGATATTTTATGTTAGAGATTCTTTTATCAATGTAGTAGCTACTACCCTTGTATCACTTCTTCAAATATTATCAATATTTGGATTTTGATCCTTAAAACTAGCTAGATTATTTTTTCATAATAATATTAAACTTCGATTAAAACAATTAAGAACTTTCCATTTAATCTTCAAACAATGCAAAACATGTGCTCTTTATTGCTCTACTATTAGATAACTCCCCTATGCATGTTCAAACCCTATTAACAATTGTTAGATATATTGATTCCATAGATTAGTTGTAGAGTCTTTATTATTTTGTGGAGTGTTATCTGTAACAAAACCTTAATCTCTAACTATGGAGTGTAGTTTAATGATTTCTTTCAAATCAAGTGCTAATCTTTCTTAAGGAAAAAATGTCAATTTCTAGTTTTTGTACTTGTGCTAGCCACAAATGATTATCTTTAGTATGATACCTTATCAAGTAGAAAATTTTAGACTACAAAAAATAGTTATTTCAATTCCCAAGTTTGTACGCTATGGTCTAATGTTGAATTGACCATCATCACTCTTTAGATAGAAAGGGTTGAAGTGGAACACTTAACTGAATGGGGCATTAGATTTTTGCATGAGGAGTTTGGATAAATAGTTTGGGCACATGGATTTTACCTATCGTTTTATAAACCACTCATGGTTTCTTATTTTTATGCTCTCTATCTATTGGAGCCTTCGTATAGAGGCATTATGTCAATTTTTATTGGTACATAAGTACTACCAAAATTCCATTAAATTGGAGGAAGAAAGTATGTTACATACATGGACATTCTTCTATTAAAGATTAATACACACTTAAGCCTCTCTTCACTTGTGGATTTTTTCTCAAAAGGTTTTATCCATGTACATTCAATTTCATTTGTTCATTTATCATTGTTTGTTGGTTTTGAATTCCACGTAATCTCTTAAAGGTTAATCTAATATTTACCATATAAAAATAAAATTTCCATACTCTTTGAAGGGCTAACATTTGTAGTATTTTATCTCTTATTTTTGTTAGTGTAAATAAAGCCTTGTACCTAGTTAATTCATTACTAGGGGGTCACTTAGGGGACTTATTTACATGTTAAGTTTACTTAGGTCCTAGAAATATTTCTAGAAGGTGTTAGTTGTCATTAGTTGTTATCTTATCTTTTGACTTGTAACACATGTGACCTAGGTAGTTGTGATAAGTTATCTCATATCATAAGATTAAGACACTTTTCATAATCTTATGTCTTGCCTTGGCTATATAACCAAGGGTTCTCTCATACATGTTGTACATTGAATCATATTTGCATAATTGATAGGAATACAGTTTATTCTTGTCATATTGATCTTCTCTCTCTTGTGCTTTTCATTTGGCTTCTATATCTTGGTAGGCTATCTCCATAGCGAATTCTAACATGGTATCAAAGCGAGTTGGGTGCCATTGGATAGTATTTTTTGAGAGTTCTTGGTAAATCTTGAATAGTTGAGTATGCTCTTCTCTTGCATTGTATGATGATGGAGAATAAGAAAAACTTGAAAAAAATACTAGATTTTAAGGGAGTTCCTATTTTTGGCTCTTTATTGCAGGTTCAAATAGGAGCTTGTTAGTGCAAATGTGAGCTCACCACTCAATTTAGATGGTTAGAGAAAGTTAGTTTTTCCTTTTGTTTCATTTAAATCAGCTAGATCTATGAGGGTTTGAAGCTAAAGTGTGGTTGCCAGATCTAGAAGTTAGCTACAATTTTGAAGCATTGTGGGTCAAATCCAACCTTGTCATCACGTCTAGAAGGGCCAAAAACCCTAAGATTGACAGTTAAATCATCAAATCTGAGCACTTTCACCCAGGGCTTGAGGAAAAATTTTCCCCTATTTGACCATCTGGACACCATAATTATAGTCAACGGTACAATTTTTTGCAAAAAAATATAATTTTTATTTGTCAAAATTTTTGTATAAAAAATTATATATTTTAGTTGATTTGTATTTTTTTGAAAAAATTGTATTAAAAATTAAAAAAAATTAGAAATTTTGTTTGCAGATTTTTTATTCAGGGTCATATGAGTTTCTATATAGGGTATTGTGTACCCACGAAAGGGTACTCACCCTATGGCTGACACATGGCCTATCGGTCGTGGCAACCGCAGGCCTCCCATATACTTCCGATGAAAAAAAATCCGACATTTCAAAAATCGGCAAATTAATCTATAGAGATTCTATCTCGAGAATATTCTAGTTGAAAGCATACTACGTCGGTCAATCAAATATTCAACATTGAAGATTTCATTCTTGGGTAAAGGAATATACTAACGGTTCTTAGAGTATTTCGGTAGTTAGGCGATTTTTGGCATGACATCCATATGGATGTTAAATTTAACATTGTGGATGGATGACGTTAGTGACACGTCAACAATTTTTTGAAATTTTCTACCACCCTCTCATTTGCATTTTTAGTTTTGAAGGTGATTTTAAAATGGCTATAACTTGGGCTCAAATCTCAAATTGAACTCCTAACTTCACATAATTTTACTACATGAATTATCTCATGATGAAAGGTAGTAATAAGCTATCTAAAGGAAACCATTCCTCAACCTACTGATGCTGAAGAATTAGAAAAATTGGGAGATTGATCATGAGAAAACACTTGGATGCATACGTTCATTAGTCTCATTTGATTTACAATTTCATATTGAATCATGTAAAACACCTAAAGAGGCTTGGGAGGCTTTTGAAAAATTATATGGTAAAACAGATAAGATTAGGGGATATCAAATTGACAATGATTTGATAAATCTTGATCCTAAAAGTTTTGACCACATCCAAGACTACATCTCCAAAGTTAAGCAATTAAGAACATAGTTGAAAGAATGCAACATTGATAAAGAGGATTTGCAATTGATTTTGAATGTGTTATCTAAGCTTGGTTCTAAGTATTCAGTGTTTGTTTCTAGCTTTCATACCCATCAAATTTCTATGGGAGCATCGTATGTTGATCCTAAGTTTGATGAATTTGCAAATCTCCTAATCCAAGAGGAAGCTAAGTTAATGAACATGGGTCTAATCAAATATTCCAAGTCACAAGCATTGTTGGCTAGTGAGTCTAAGGTATTGTATAGGAGTGAATTGTCACCCCTTATGCAAATTCCCCTTGTACACCTCCTCACCTTAGAAAATCAAATCCGAAGGCGAAATTCCACATCACCCAACTGCCTTCCTTCCATTGGGCATCTATCTGTAGTGTCAATGGGAGAATATTTGTTGGGGACACATGCACGGTGCACTACCATCCCTGATGGATTCTTGTGTCTAAAGTTGGTATAGGAACTACACTCCTGATTGGGGATGAATTGTAATGTCCCTCTTTGACCAACCAACTCGAAAATGCCTTATTCTTCCTCATTCTTCCTTCAAATTGATCCATTCTTCATTCAATCCATCTCTTGGAATCTTCTAAGCACTTCATTTCACTCTCTAGCATTCACTTCACTTTCAAGCAACACTTCAACACTCCATTGCAGCAGCAACACTCCATCAACTCCACATATAAATTGTGATACAAGCTACATCAGCATGAGCTTGGAGTCTTGTGACACCTCCTTTCATCACAGTTGAGGTTGTGGTAACCTTGCCAAGTTCACATTCTCCTCCATTAGCTAGTGAGATTTTGGGTGGAGGTGGTAACATTTCCCTCATCTCCTTTGTGATTTGGTTGAGTAGAATTTTACTGTTTTGTAGTGTTTATTACAATTTCTACTTTCTTTATTTCTTTATCTCATATTTCTATCTTGTTTCCATATGGTTGTCCATGGAGGTGGAAAGACCGAAATGGTGGTCTGACTAAGGAATACCCCTATACAACCCCAACCTTTTCCCCTCTTTCTTGTGTGTAGGTAAACGTGCATTTGGAGCTAGCTGGAGAACTGGCACCTTGGTGAGATCATCTTTGTCACTCTTGCTTTTATCTATCCATCCTATAATCTTCGTTTGTACTTTTTGTACTTTATTGTTTTGTTTTATTCATTTAAGAATAACTAGCTAGGTTGTTAGTTTGTTTTTTGGAAATTTATATTGTACTTTCTATCAGCACGGTCATCACCGGACATCCGGCATGCTTGGGGAGACACTGGCGTTTGGCTGGCTATCGTCAAAAGCGCCTTTGTTGTCCTCAAGCAGTACGTCGCCTGATATTGACTCTGAAACCAGCTTGCCTTACAAACTTGGATTTTGGGTCGAGGAAGGGGTGATTGAAATTACTTTATGAGTCCCTCACATCGTCCTCAAATCCCTAGCTGAAACACTGCCCCAGAGTGAGGTAAGTTAGAGTCCTCTATTCTTGAGTCTCCAGCCTAGAGCCTTGATGTGGTTGGTCCCCCCTCTCTAGTTGAAAGCATACTACGTCGGTCAATCAAATATTTCAGCATTGAAGATTTCATTCTTGGGTAAAGGAATATACTGATGGTTCTTAGATTATTCTAGTAGTTAGGAAATTTTTGGCATGACATCCATATGGATGTTAAATTTAACATTATGGATGGATGTCGTTAGTGACATGTCAACAATTTTTTGAAATTTTCTACCACCCTCTCATTTGCATTTTCAATTTTTAAGGTGATTTTCAAATGGCTATAACTTGGGCTCAAATCTCAAATTGAACTCCTAACTTCACATAATTTTACTACAAAAATTATCTCATGATGAAAGGTAGTAATAAGCTATCTAAAGGAAACCATTCCTCAACCTACTGATGCTAAAGAATTAGAAAAATGGGAGCTTGATCATGAGAAAACACTTGGATGCATATGTTCATTAGTCTCATTTGATTTACAATTTCATGTTGAATCATGTAAAATGTACCTAAAGAGGCTTGGGAGGCTTTTGAAAAATTATATGGTAAAACAGATAAGATTAGGGGATATCAAATTGACAATGATTTGATGAATCTTGATCCTAAAAGTTTTGATCACATCCAAGACTACATCTCCAAAGTTAAGCAATTAAGAACACAGTTGAAAGAATGCAACATTGATAAAGAGGATTCACAATTGATTTTGAATGTGTTATCTAAGCTTGGTTCTAAGTATTCAGTGTTTGTTTCTGGCTTTCATACCCATCAAATTTCTATGGGAGCATCATATGTTGATCCTAAGTTTGATGAATTTGAAAATCTCCTAATCCAAGAGGAAGCTAAGTTAATGAACATGGGTCTAATCAAATCTTCCAAGTCACAAGCATTGTTTGCTAGTGAGTCTAAGGTATTGTATAGGAGCGAATTGTCACCCCTTATGCAAATTCCCCTTTTACACCTCTTCACCTTAGAAAATCAAATCCGAAGGCAAAATTCCACATCACCCAACTACCTTCCTTCCATTGGGCATCTATCTATAGTGTCAATGGGAGAATATTTGTTAGGGACACATGAGTGGTGCACTACCATCCCTGATGGATTCTTGTGTCTGAAGTTGGTATAGGCGCTACACTCCTAATTGGGGATGAATTGTAATGTACCTCTTTGACCAATCGACTTGAAAATGCCTTATTCTTCCTCATTATTCCTTCAAATTGATCCATTCTTCATTCAATCCATTTCTTGGAATCTTCTAAGAACTTCATTTCACTCTCTAGCATTCACTTCACTTTCAAGCAACACTTCAACACTCCATTGTAGCAACAACACTCCATCAACTCCAGATAGAAATTGTGATACAAGCTACATCAACATGGGCTTGGAGTCTTGTGAGACCTCCTTTCATCATAGTTGAGGTTGTGGTAACCTTTCCAAGTTTTCATTCTCCTCCATTGGCTAGTGAGCTTTTGGGTGGAGGTGGTAACATTTCCCTCATCTCCTTTGTGATTTGGTTGAGTAGTATTTTACTGTTTTGTAGTGTTTATTACAATTTCTACTTTCTTTATTTATTTATCTCATATTTCTATCTTGTTGCCATATGGTTGTTCATGGAGGTGGAAAGATCAAAATGGTGGTCTAACTAAGGCATACCCCTATATAACCCCAACCTTTTCCCATCTTTCTTGTGTGTAGGTAAACATGCATTTGAAGCTAGTTGGCGAACTGGCACCTTGGTGAGATCATCTTTGTCACTCTTGCTTTTATCTATCCATCCTATCATCTTCGTTTGTACTTTTTGTACTTTATTGTTTTGTTTTTTTCATTTAAGAATAACTAGCTAGGTCGTTAGTTTGTTTTTTGGAAATTTATATTGTACATTCTATCCTCTGGTCATACGGACATCAACATGCTTGAGAGACACTAGCGTGTCACGTTGTCATCCCAAAACTTCATTGTTGTCCTCAAACAGAGAGTTGTCTGAGGTATAATAATGACTCTTAAAACTAGCTCGCCTTGCCTAAACTTGGATTTTGGGTTAGAAGGGTGATTGAAGTACTTAATAGTCCTCATCATTCTCAATCCCTATTTGAAACAACCCTTTAGAGTGAGGTAAGTTAGGGAGGCCCTCTGTTCTTGGGTCTCCATGACCTAGAGCCTTGATGTGGTTGGTCCCCCTCTCTTATAGGTACATAAAGAATCAGTAAATATTGATAAGAAGAAAAAGAAGAAAAAGAACAAGCCATATAAAGAATCAAAATTCTCTCCCTCTAAAGGAGAATCATCTAAGAAGGAGAGGCCTACTTGTACATATTGCAAGAAGGATGGACATGAAGAACACTATTGTTATAAGAAGGATATTGATGAGTTGAAACATCTTCTCAATAAGAATCACATTGATTTTCCTTCTAGAATGTCTAAATCACCTCCTCCTTCAAAATAGTCTAAAAAGGACAAAGGTCAAGCTTCTGCATTATGAAATAAAGGACATGCTCTTTGTGCCTTTTCAAGATATGGATCAGGGAGATGACTTCTAGATTCAGGAGCATCTCATCATATGGCATCTTCACATTTTATATTCTCTTTTTTTCAACCTTGTACTATGTCTCCTATTTTGATGGGAAACAATACATACATGAGTGTAATTGGGAAGGGGTCAATTAATTTTGGGGACAACACTTTTTAGGATGTTTTGTGTGTTCCTCATTTAATGAAAAATATTCTTTCCATATACCAGATTATACATGGTGGATATGGGAGGATTGTGGAGTTCACACCTAATTTGGTCATCATTTGATATGTGGAGAGTAGAGAGATCATTGCTACTAGGGTGGTTGATCATTCATCTCGGTTGTATATCTTCGTAGATTTTGCTTCTGATGGTGACATTGTTCCTTCAGCTATTGATCACACTTCAAGTATGAACCATGATTCAGAGGATACATTTGGCTTCTTGAACTTGGGAGTTCTCACATCAGATCCAATACTTGAGTCATGCATTTCATCTCTTCCATCTACTTTTGTAGTTGTTGATGATTGTGTTACTAAAAATATGGCTTCTTGTGATTCAGTGCAACAGGATATTCATTGTCTTTCAGATTTGGCTACTTTTGATGGCTTCTTGACAGGTATTTTAGACTTGTTTATGGAGTCTAATATTGTAGATTTGGGAGACATCATTGATGACAAGGTAAGTTCACCAAGATGGTTCCCAAAAAGGGGGCTTAAATGGCCACTTTTTTCTAAAATTAGGAAATACTAACCTTGGACGTGAAATTGAGGATAGTTACACTCAAAATTTTGAGATGGAACAAAAACAAGGATCGAAGTGCTCTGAGTCTACTTTCTAAACTACTAATTTATTTTGAAAATGGTTGAGATTAGGGGTTCAAAGGAAGGACGTACACAGAATTGGTGTTGTTGTTTTGTCGAGGAAAAAGCATAACATAACAACTCTTGTATGACCTAACCCGCGGTGATTTTTTTGTAGTATTTTTTAAAATTGCTATGAGGTCAGAGTTAGCTAACAGTATGTAGTTGATGCACAATTTTTTTTTGATAATTTTTTAATGAATATTTAACTTTTTACTAATTTTCTAAGTGGACACTTCCTGAAAAGCATAATTTTGGCCGTGCTCCCCCTATAAATTTTGGAATGTAATTGATTTTTTTTTGTTTTTAAAAATTTGTAGAATGGAGTCTAGTTTCTAAAAATGTAATTTATTTGAAATTTTGATGAATGGTTAATTTATATAGCTGAAAAACAAAATACCAACACTTCTTGGAAAAAATAGGACATACAAAACAGAAAACAAATTATGGATGAAAGGCTTAACATTGTTAGAAAGTGAAAAAAATTACATCATTGGATAGCTAAGAGAGAACTCCACATTACCCATGTGTTCAAATCTCTACCATTAAACCACGCAATCTTGACTATGAGCACAAAACTTTGATTATGTGAAAATTGTAGAATTTGAAAAAACACGTCTCTGGTCATTGGGAATGCCCTCCAAGCCTTTGGGTTGGTACTCCAAGGGAAATACCAAAGCTAAGGCTTGGGTATTCCCAAAGAAAAATATAACGCGAGCACATTATGTGTTAGTTTTGACATGGTTTTGCTTTTGTGGAAACATAAACACCAAGATGATAATGCGAAAGCACATTATAGTAATGCGCCATGCTATGTCTTCCTTTATGTTAAATGACACTCTATTGAATGTATGCTGATATATTTGTATGTTTGTATGTACATGTATGCTGGTGTGTCATGTATGTATGTATG
>VDFB02124616.1:0-37875 GCA_007258455.2 Sequoia sempervirens | reverse complement strand
AAGACTTCAACATTGACTCTATTCTCCCAACCTTGAGGATGAACATTATAAACACTGAAAACATTTCAGACAATTAAATAAGCTAATGTTCGGATTTCCTAAATCCAATCAAACACAGCTTCCATCACTTGCATTTATCCAATTAATAAACTCATTTCTTTTCACAACATAGAATATTCAAAGAACAGATCACATACTCTAAATTTCACAACCATTTTCCAAAATCATGACATTTAAATAAATGCATCATCGAACTGGAATTAAACCAATCAATCACTCTACGTCTCACAATCATATACTGTAAACAAATCCACTTGATTATAAAACATTTGGACTAAATAAATTACTCTTATAGCAATAAGTCAAACAACTCAATCACATATGATTCATTAAATCATTCATTACTTCTAAGTTTAACCACTGTATTCTATAAGTTAAACTTTTAGTAAATAATCAATTAGATCAAATAAATCAGTCTTAATCTCAACTCTTCTTGAACCCAATATATTCCAAACAATTATACTAAATAGTATATATATAAATCCTCTTGCCGACATTAAAGAATTTAATCCAATAATACAACTCTACTTGATCAATCTATAATTAATCAAAATCAAATTATCAATAAATCAACATTTGACAAAATAAAGTTCTTTGATTTAAATAAATCATTCGTTAATCCTAAGCTCTCCAATTATGTTCCATAATTTAAAGATCAGAACCACCTGATTGAACTAAGTCATTCATTATCTCTAAGTTTCTCAATTATCTTCCATACTTAGAACGTTTTGATAAATAGACATCTAGATTAAATAAATTAATCTTGAATTCAAATTCGCATCAATGATTTAACTAAATGTTAATTAAATCACTTAATCTATATTACAACATGGATTGAATAAATAAATTAATCGAATTCAATATTATAAATAATACAAATGATCAATATCAACTTTCATTTCTTCGATACCAATGCGATAATCATTTTAGAGTAAGTTCTATTTTCGATATTCCAATATCATCTAAATATGTACCTCTAAAATATTACTTAGAATCCCAAGGTTTCCCTATTGAAACAAAGTTTTGAATAAAATCGATTAATTAAAATACTCCTTTTTATTTCAACTTGATATTAAAATCTACTCAAATAAATTATATTTAAATAGATCCTATTTAAATATAATTATGTTTTAAATATATTTACTTAAAATAATCAATTTAACATTCTAATTTATCACTTTAATCATTTGATTAAACTTAAATGCCATATACTTTTCCATATTGTAAAATATTAAATATTATAATTATAAATTAAATATTATATATATAATATTATTCATTAAATATTTAATATTTAACATTAAATATATAATATTAAATATTAAATATAATACTACATATATAATATTGATATTATAAATATAATATAAAATATTAAATAAATTATAGTAACACAAAACTTATAAAGAATGAATTTTCTTTTTTTAAAAGATTAAGGGTCGAAACCCTAAGCTCGCAGCCCTACCTCCCGTGGCCAGTGGGGCTGTGTGCTCTGCCCATCACCACCCATGGCAGCGGGCATGTGTGCAAAGCACACAGCATCCATCGCCTACAGCGGCAGAACTGTGTGCTTCACACATAGTGATAGTCGCCCGCAGTGGCGGGGCTATGTGCCGAGCACATAGTGCCTGACCCCCGACAGCGACGACACTAGTGGGGCTAGCCTCCCCAGCCCCCCCAAAAATAGATAAAATTTATTTTAATTTAAATAATTTCGGCCAAAAAATGAAAACAAACAAAATAAAAAACAAACACTATGTCTGGTAAAAACCAGAACGAAATTTCTCTTAGAAATTTTTAGAAAACAAAATCCCAGTTGCATAAATTTATATGCAAAATAAATATCATTTCATAGTCCCATCTGGGAAAAAAAAAATTATGAGAAAAAGGGATAAGAGGAAACATTTAAAACACATATTATGATGCATTTTTTTTATGGGTTTTTTCCCCAATTCGACCAAGAAATTAAAACTCATCATTTGCATCCCTCTATGTTTTCTCTTGCTAGATTTGAACGAATTTTCAAGGTTTTTATTGGATTTCCAAACAGCATATCAAAGATTTCAAAAAAAAGCATGAAGAGGGTTTCATCTATTTCAAAATGAACAAGCAAGATTAAAGAAGAACTTGATTTTGTTTTCTCCAAGACTCGAAGCCTTCAACCATGGTGTTCTCCAATCCTTCCATTGAATCCAACTCCAACAAAACCTCCATCTCCTTCAAAATTCCAAGCAAAAACCATAGCCCACCAAATTTTCCCCAAATTGCAAGCTTAAAAATTCATGAGAGCCCTTTCTTTTCAAAATAGGGTTTTATTCAAATTGGGTCAAAGAAAACCCTAAAATTCCCACTCACAAAATATAATTTAAAAGCATGGGGATTTTTCTAATTTTTTAATTCACAATCCAATTTCTAATTTTTTTAAATTCAAAAGCCCATTTCTAATTTTAATTTCAAAACCCAAATTCGAGTTTTTAATTCAACCTTATGCATTTTCCAAATTTCTCATAAAACATAAGCATTTCTAAATTACCAATAAATAATTTCCTCAACAATATTTTTCAAAAGTGGAATTAAAACATATTGTCATTTAATTATTTATTTTAATTTAATCGTAACTATTCAGAAAAGATTTTAATTAAATCCTAACTATCCAATATAACCTCCATTTTCAATTTCATTTGAATCTAGATATACAATAACGCCAAAATCACTATTTCATTTTTTTTTTTTAGATCATAGGAATCGCGGTAGCACCTAATTCCCATATAAACTCAAGTAGCAGCACCTCGTAAACTTTAATGTGACTCCCATGGCACTGGCACACACTCATCTCGATACCATGAGGGTGGGGAGAGACTAGACCCCGCGGACCAACCTCCCCAAGTAAACAGAAAGATTTAGCCAACTCCGAGCTAGGGCCCTCAACCCACAAAATCACTATTTCATTTAATATATCACTATTAATCTAATTAATTAATAAACTAAATCTAGTTTATTAATTAATCAAATCAAACAATAACCCAATAATTATTTTATTAATTTCATCAAATAAATCAATAAAATAAATCACATTTCAACATTACAACTAAACACATTTAATCATTAATTAAACTACTCAAGTCATTTAATAAACTTTAAACTTGAAATTAAATAAACACTCAAGGGGAAACTGACCAAGTTAAACAACTGACTTCTCATCGATAACTGAGCAACACGCCATGACTAGGTGACGACTTTGGCTTAGGAAAACCTAGCTACTATCTCCCAACCAATTACCGTTAGTAAATAGACATCACTACACCTGTGAAACCTTTAGGTGGAGTCGATGTCATGTACCGCAAACCCAAGTAACAAAGAACATGTCAACATGCAAAATATATATATATATATAATCTATAGTGCCCTCCGTTTCAGTCGTCATTGATGTCAAGTAAGTTGTTGGTAATGTCATGATGATGTGGTGATTTTATTATCTAATCTAATTTGAAGGTTATGAGATAAAACTAATATGTTTGGAATTGTTTAATAAAAAAATTAAGTATAAGGTTACTTGTTTTAACTGGAATTAAATAAAGAATTTGATTTAATAATAAACGTTAATTTAATTATCTTTCGGAGTTAGTTATTTAAAATGATCGGATTAGATGAAGAAAGGTAATTATTATTTAATGATTAAATTTGATTAATAAATTTAAAAATGAGAAGATATTAGAAAGAATTAAATTATTAAATATTTATCTATTTGAGAGTCAATTATAAATTAATGAATATGGGTAGTGGCTGGCATACAATCGTAACTGATGGAAGTGCAATGGTCTCCTAGTGGGAGTGTAAAAGATACCATCAAAGAAATCATAATAAGTGATGGAAGTCGAACGGTTCTCCGATGGGAGTGAAAAAGACACCATGAAATGAATTATTAGCAAAGATTTCTAGATCATATGGGGGGAATTTTGGCAGCATCTTCAACTTCAGCTATTGCAAGCATAGGAGTATCGTAGCTCTTGGGGGATGATGAAAGGAGGAAGGGTCATTCTGGATTAAGGTGATTTGGCTTTCAATGCCTCATAGTATGGCATCCTAGAAGAAATCTACAGGGAAGCGTAGCTCACACAAGTAAGAGATTTTAAGATTTTAGTTTAGCATTATCAATATTTCATGAATGGCAAATCTTTACTTTAATCGTTATGAGCTATTATCATACTTCTCTTATGGTTGTGCATTAAGTTAGAAAGTCTTAAGCATATTAAAGACTCCTAAAATTTTATCTCAGAATTCCTTGTGCATGTATCAGTAATTTCGCTTGTATCCGTTCCCTTTGTGAAAAATGATTCTAACATTGTCGAAGAGTGTGTCTTTATCCGTTTGATGCGTCTCTTGCAACCATTGTATTCCATGATCTAATGTCTTGTCTCTCCTATCAGTTACATTCTCGAAAGTTTCTTAAGCCGTTATTATCCTCCTCACTTTCCTCTATTACTCCAGCAATAGTTAGATTTGGCTCCATCTTATCAGAATTTTTCTTTAAGTAAGTTTGTTAATAAGAGTTCATAATGGAAACTACATTTAGTATTAGCTGCTTATAACTGAGATTGAATTCATCAAAATAGAAATTGTGATTGATGGGAAGGAGTAAAATATCGAATGATTAAATCTTTAATAACTATTCTAGAAGTTATCAAATCCCAAATGTTATCCACAAGGCTGAAGGAAAATGGCTTCTCACATTTTTTGCAACCGTAACCATCTCAAACTTGATGGAAGCTTGGTTCGTGTGTCTTCTCTGATGTCGTCAATAATCAGATTGTTCAAGTGAAGAAATTGAGGACCAATGAGCAGATTATTTAATTCTCTTGGTCTGCGCAATGTTTCAAGCCTTTGCCAATTACCTCCGTTCAGTCGAAGCTAAGAGAAATTGATGTTATTGGATACAATGTTTAGTTGAGCTCCTTCGCATAAGTCTGGTAATCTAAATTTATATAATCTCTCTGATCTTTTGTCAACCCGTCTCAGCTGTAGCACTTGATTTTAATAGGGAGTTTATAGTTTTAAATAACCTGCGTGGTTCTGCTGGCAATCTATCGCAATTGCAGCACCTGAAAACTTTAATTCTCCTTCTATTAAGTCACGTATTTGTACCTCACCTTTCTCCTTTCCTTCTGTCGAGTCAGATTTGATAATAATGCAAGTAGATGGCGATATTTCCAAATTCCAATATTCACTTTCTTTTATACTGGGCAACTTGTCACAGTTTCAGCGTTTAGAGTTGAGGCGTTGTACAGAATTAAATAGCCTCCCTAAAACCATTGGCAAATCACCACAGCTGCAACGTTTAGACTTGCAAAGGTATAGGAAATTAAATAGTCTCTCTGGTTTCATTGTTCACCTGTCACTGTGGCGCACTTGATCATGGTAGGGTGTATAGATTTAAATAATCCCTCTAATTCCTTGGCCGACCTGTCTCAGCCGCGCTTGAATATAATAGGATAGTTATAAGTTTTAAGATTTAACATAAATTCCTCAGATGGGTAACCCATCTATAAGCCTGAACTAACTTCTTTCACCGCATTCTTCTCAATCATTATGAATGAAATTGTATGTAATTAGATATAGTTTTATTCATGTATATATATACATGTTTATGTATTTGTGTTTATGTATTTCTGAGAGGTGTATAATTGCTTGTATGGGATCGTTCTTCTATATTCAGTATGTTTATATGCAAGAATAGAGATATATGTATATTGTAAATGTGCATATTTATATAGATGCTTATCTATAAATTAGCCATTAGATTTAGTGTTTCCTTTTTATTTGTTATGAGAATTAGTGATTAGATTATTTGCGTAATAAATTAATTATAAATATTGCAATATTCTAGAGAATTCAATTACATTAGAAATGGCATCAAGATTAATGTGGTGGATGATGGTTATAGCAAATGATGAAATTAGTAATGCTAAGTCAATTAGAAGAATTAATTTAAATAGGAAGAAAGTATAACGTCATAAACATATTCTTTGATTATGATTGGCTAATGGATATTCTTGGCAAATAGGTAATGGAATCTTTTATATTTATTTTTGAGACCTAGGAATTATTATGCGAAATGAACAGTTTTGTATAAATATTCATTCATGTAATTGTGTGGCATGAATATTAGTGTGATTGCTTTATATTTATAAGTTTATAAAGTAGATAGGGATTGAAGATATGAAAAATTCTTGGTTAGCGTAATTTTATTTTGGTAATGCGGAGGATTGATAGTTGTAAGAGTTGTTTGTGTATAATTGGATAAATGTAGGGTTTATGTAAAATAAATGATTTTCTAAATGATGACTATTTCCTTATTCCCTTCTTCGTAAATTCTCTATAAGGATGCTTACTTGTTTCATGATTGATTTGATGGTTTGAGCCGGTTGATTTGTAACAAGTTGATTATGTATTTTATTTTATTTGAGCTTTGTTTATGGAGGGAGCTCTTTTGTGTCATAAGGTTGTGATTAGATTTTTGGTCCTTGCAGATGGATAGAAAGTGTTTGTTTGTTTATTGTTGTTCATTAAGTGTATCCCCATGTTTAATGATTATTATGATGAATTTATTTTGATGTATCTCTTGAGTTGTTTGGTTTTCTTAGGTGATTTTATTTATTGAGTTCACATTTGATCAATGAATGAGTTTGATGGATCCTTATTAGTTTGGTCACCCGCTTGAGTCCTTTTGGTTGAGGAGATGTTCGTATGTTAAGTTTTTGTTGGGACCGTATTACTTTATTTTACCTTATTTGTGGGTTGTCATTCTTTTGACTTCCAGAGGCTTGAGATGATTGTCAGTTGATGTTCTCTCTTTATGTACCTTTGATGTGGCAAGTGTTTTGGTTTCATTATTTTAAAAGGGTTGTATGGAACTTTGTAAGACTCTGATGTGGTACTTGTTAGTGAGATGGTAATGCCTCACATGCTTTTATGTTGTGATTCTTTGTTCGTATTATGATGGTACAACCCTTGATTTTTATGTTGTTGGGTCTCTAGAGAGAGTGGCTCCTCGTGGGGGCCGACGCCCCACATAAGGGGAAGAGCACAGGAGAACCCACGAGTGAGTTGGTAATCAAGTGAAAACCTAATAATTAACTTAGGAGGGTTGGGTAGTAATATCATAACAAGATTAAAAAAATGGATGCCTCATCTTCATTAGTGCTTCCGCAGACTAATGGAAGGCTGAGAAGGCCATGGTTGGCAAGGTCGTAACCTCGTCCTCATGAGAGGTTATCGGCTCCACATGAGCTACCCTATGGTGTCGGCGCCTCAAGTAGGAGGAAGGGCCAGGAGATCCATAGATGGGGGCCGGCGCCTCAGTTTGGAGGAAGTAGGTTGTGGGAGTTGGTATAGATTGTTGATATTTGGATTTATCTTGATTAATGATTTTTTCCTTGATACATCTTTGGTGTACTTTGTGGTTTTGTATGATCTCATTTATATTTGATTTACGATCTTGTATTTTTATGGTACTGTGTTATGATGTTATTATATTGTTTAATTTGCAATTTGGGATTGTATTATGTTTATTAATTTAGTTTGATTGGAAGTGTTTCATGATCATCCTTTGGTTACTTATTTACTGATCATTGCTTTGATTTATGTGATGGGAGTTGTGATCTTAATTTATTATGTTGACTCTTGGATGTTGTTGCAATTCTTGAGTTTTATGATACTTTTGTATGTTGTGAGTCTTGTGTTTCTGTGTTGGGATGTTCTTGGTCGAGGACTCTTCTTGTCAGCTCCTAGCACGGGGGGTGGGTCTTCGAACTCACATGGTCAGGTGGAACGTGCTAAGCACCCCATTGGGTCCCCAGTCGAGGATCAAGAGGTGTGGATTGTTGCGGATGCAGTGACTCCAAAGTTGTGTTTGTCTTGGAGCCAGTTGTGATATCTTGTATTCATTTGTATCATGTTATCTTGTTGTATGGTTTCCATTTATGATTGGAAACACTATTGTATCATTGTACCTCTAGAACATTGTACTGTAATGTAATGTTATCTTGGTGTGGATATTGGCCGTGGCAATTGTTATTCAATGTGTTAAGTTAATTATGCATATGTTGTATTTATGTACTCAGATGGTTTCTTTTCAATGATTATCATGTATGTGTTATATTTGTTAATGTTTATTTTGTTATGGATTATATCTTTGGCTTTTATTCTATATTATCGTTGGGTGGATCTAAGTCTCGTAATGACTCCTCGTGTACCCCAAGGGATGTATGTGCTAATGAATCTACTTAAATGAAATTCATGTATTGTCTTAATGTGTATTACTTGTATGTTATGTTAATTATAAAAAAAAAAATTGCTGTAATTATTGTTTAATTATCCTTTGGGGTTCGCACGACGGGTGTTACATAATCAAACACACCATGAGGAAGGAATCTTAGAATTGTAGGGCGCTCGCAAGCGAGTGATACAATCCATCCCTTTCACCAATACAATATCATTAACTGACGCATCTAATATTAGAGATATGCTCAATAGCATAAAGATCGTTAAATCAAATATATTCTAAGTTACTCTAAATCATGTCATAAGGATAACATCAGAATAATATCACATCACATCAACATATAACTTCACATCGTTAATCAATCATGATCACAAGGAATCAAGTTCCAAAGTCAAAGCATGTTCAGACACAATCGTCACATCATGATATAACATGTGTATCACTAAACAATTCATGATCAAACAATCACTAAGTTCACAGTCACATCATAAGCATAATCAAACATTACCAAGAAAACATTGCCAACCCAAATATCCAAAACAAAGGGGTGTTACAAGCCCTGCAATGCTGCAAGCTGTACATCTACACATATGGAGATATGTGGTTGCTTGTTCTTTAAATTTTTTTTATGGATCTACGTCAATGTGAACAATGCTTGCACTGCTCACAAATGCCTATGATTTCCTAGTTACTCTATCATGAAACTATACCCCAAAAGAAAGTAACAAGTCAGCTTTATCAAGTGCATAATTTGCATAAATAGTACCATGCATTCCCATTAATTCCTCCAGATGGATAGATAGGAGCATAGGGAGGATTTGTTCCCATTGAACTTTAATCACAGTCACCTTCTTGTCTTCAGAAGTGTATATAGAAGAAATAATCACTACTACTAAGTTGGCTACAAAATGGAAGAGGAAAATCTTTGTACTTGAAAGTTTAATGATTCTCCTTGGTCATGGTAGTTGTAGTACAGTAAAATTAAATGAAATCACATGTTTTCTTTGTCAAGGGAGATGCATGGTAAATCCCTTGCCCCACTATGAATTAATTAACAAGGGTTTCCATTACACCCTTTTATCATTGAACTCTCATCGCAGTCACCTCCTTGTCTTCTCATGCCTATAAACAACTATTGTGTTTTTGGAAAACAAGCTTCAACAACTATTAAATGGTAAAAATAGTTGTTGCTTAATAGTAAAAGCTTTAAAATATTAGGTGAAAACCTCCAAAATCTCACTCATCATGTAAAAATAGATTTGTGCAAGTGAAAAGAACTATATTTTTCCAAGTTTATTTCATTCCATTATTTAACACTCTTTATTAATTATTTATCCAACCAAATGCAAGTTGAAATTGCAACACATTACATCCATATGCACTCATGCACAAACACATACTCAATCGGTGTAATCCAATCTCTTTCACATTAAGATTATGTAGTTCATACTATATGTATTACACAATATTTCAGGTTCACAAACTGATTCAAACAATTATTGTTATTCAGGAAGAAAAACTAAAAGAAAAAGTATATTTTCTCTTCTCATCCAAAGTATAATTTCAAAGAAAAATTTAATGCGGAGCATGAAATGCATCTCAACCTCAATAAAAAACCAGGTAAGCAATGCTATGCCACTATTTTTATTCCAAATCCTACAATTATAAATGAATATGTTCAAATGATTAAGATTCATCATTTGGTAGGTATGCATAATTATATGACCAAAATGAGAGCTTTGGAACAAAGCATGGACATACATCAAACATAATGTACTATATCATCACAAGATTGAAGAAAAACCACTAGAAGAAGACCCAGATTTTCAATTTATTATATCCAAATTTAGATCAGACGGAGCAATGGAGCAGCCAAATCAAGAATTGGATGTTGGACAGAAGAATATTATTGAGGATTTCCTTCTCTAACTTTATCTTTGTCAACCTCTATTGCTCGAATTCAAAGATCCATTGTAATTATTTAAATTTTTTGTACGCTTTATTTTTCACTTTAATAAATTATCTTCTTCTAATAAAAAAAATATGATGCCTTATGTATTGCTCCTTACTTGTAATTAAACATAATTAGTTTATCACAAAATACTACACAATAATTGAAGGTTACAAATAATTAAACAAGACAAGAATTAAGGGAGTAAAAGTATAATGGGTCTTTGTTAAATTAGAATTTAGTCTCAAATTATGATATATTACAAAAAAAGACAAAGAAATAAGAATTCTCATTTCAAATATATTTATCTTAAATAAAATGTCTCTCTTTTGAAACATTTCATATAATATTCATGAAAGGGTTACTTTATGTTCAAGGCAACAAACCTTCTACTAAGAAAATAGAGCTATCATTTATTTATTTATATTTCACGGTATATTAAAGAAAACAATTATGATTTTATTTTTAATTTTGTGACAAATAGTAAGAAAAATATAAAAAAAAGAGAATGTAGATTGATAAAATATTTTTAGGGAGTTTCTAAGAAATTGTAATTTGTTTCATGGAAAAAAAATCTATACATTAAATGGTAAAAACCAGCAAAATCTAGCTTATCAAGAATAAAGACAAGATTTAAGGGAGTAAAAGCATAATGGGTTTTTGTTAGTTTAGAATTTAATCTGAAATTATGATTTATGAGAAAAAAGACAAAGAAATAAAAATTCTCATTTCAAATATATTTATCTTAAATATATTGTCTTTCGTTTGAAACTTTCCATTTTGTATTCATAAAAGGATTACTTTATGTTGAAGGAAATTAAATTTCTCCAAAGAAAAAGAGCTATCATTTATTTATTTATATTCCTTGCTATATTAAAGAAAATAATTATGATTTTATTTTAAATTTTGTGACAAATAATAAGAAAAATCTATAATAAAGAGAATGTAGATTGGTAAAAGATTTTTAGGGATTTTCTAAGAAATTTTCATTTTTTAATGGCAAATAATCTATCCATTAAATAGTAAAAACCAACAAAATTTTGCTAAAAAGTTAGATAGATATTGATTTTCCAACTACATGGAAGCATTCTATTTCTATTTGCTATGTTTTTTTGTTAATTTGATGTCAACATTCATTATTCATTTGCATTTAATACTTATTTTCTTTAACAAAAAATATCCACATTTATCTAACTTACTTTTATAATTATTCTTAAAGATAAAAACATTCAACAATAATTTCACCATGTCAATTAATTTGTATTAAATATCATAATATTCAAAGTTATTGAAACTTTGACATTCAACTATAATTCAATTCTTTTATTGGGCTATCATCTCCTACTGGTGGAGAAGATGTGTGGTTTGCAACTATGCCTACCCACTTCCACTTCCAACCACTCAAGGCCATTTGCGATCAATCTACTATAATGACCAACACAAGATACAACCCGTCATCAAAATCATGCACAAAAGGCCTATTATTAAATATTTCTACATGATTTATTTATATTGAATAACTTATCTTTCTAAATGTTGAAAAATAACATGAAATAACAACAAATAAATGCAAAATTAAGAGCTAAGAAAAAGTTAGTAACATGCTTAAGCAACATATTCCTAAAAAAGTATTTGACAAACAAAAATATAAAAAACAATCGACGTAATCATTGCACCTTCTTAGGATGCAATTGCTAGTTACTTTATTGCACCAAATTGAAGTGTTCCGTACATTTCTCACTAAATCAAAATAATTATAGAATGAGCGATTGAATACCTTCAAACACATATACAAATTCACACATGTCTCTTTGGTTGGTTAGTGGCCAAACTTAAGAATATTTAAGAATTTTGGGGGTCCAATCAATAGCTGTGAGATTGATCCTACACCAAAAAAAATGATTAAAGGTGATGGAATAATAAATTTTAGGTAAGGATGATGGTATAAAAAAATATATATCAGAATGTAATGGAGATAGATGAAAACTATACAAATGAACACAAATTTATAAAGAATTACAACATTTCTCAAAATATGAATACATTAATTCATTCTTTCAAATTATAAACAAAAGTTAAATTAAAAAAAATATAAATATGCAAATTTCTCTTTACATTAATTTTCAAAAAAAAATCTTAAATAGTGACCTCAATTTGATAATAAAACAAAAAAAATCAAACCCTTTTTAATAAATTCCTTTTTTATATTTTATAAATAATATTTTTTCCTTTAAATGAAAAAGATAAGATTCCTTTACACTGATGTAGGTAATAAATATTTCAACATTCCCATGTTTGTTTGTAGGGACTGAGTGTACGATTCGTCGACCTCTTTTTACATTCATGCTAGAGACAAGCGGTATAAAAAACACCAAGTCTACATTCATTTCTTTTATATCCAAATTGACTTTTAGGTATGAGATATAGGTGTTACACATTCGCATAACAACGGTGCCAATTTTTAGAAATCACTGTAATTTTACTAAGTTGGATTAAGTACATATAACAGAAGCATGATAAAAAATGAATTTATAACCTAGCAAATGCAGATTTTTTTTGAATTTTGGACAGTTATTTACTCACAACACACATAAGATGTACTTCTATTCACATAACCACTAAAGCGCGACAAGAAAAATCCAGTGGAGTAGAAAAAGCATGGAAAGAGGGGGATGGATGGAGTTCATTAATAGGTAAGAGTGACAGTGAATTTGAGCACTGTCTCGTCGACTGTGTGGGAAATGGTCTCTATCATAGCATGGCCTTGAGCGTCGTGGAAGACCCCGCTGCCTCCGACTACTGCGACCTCCCGCTGTGGTAATGCAATGTTGACTTTGCCTGAGAATTCGATGCTACTGCCTTCGTATTCAGAACCTTCAAATTTGGCAGTGAAAGCGAGCAACAATGTTTTAGGATCTTCCTCTTCAGCAGGGCTGGGTAAGTGATAATAATATCCCTCCCCCTTTCCAAGCAATCACATTAGTCAATGGGATACCCAAGGCCCCTCCAAGAGGATTCTGAGGATTTAGCCCGCCATTAATAATATTTGTGTTGGGAAAGGAGTTCTGAAGACCTAAGTCCGGTGCATTAAGACCAAGGCCAGGAATGAGTGAGCCTGTGACCTGTACTCCTCCGTTGGGGATAAGGCCCGTGGTGGAAGAGATGGGCAGCTGGCCAAACAATGGAGAATTGTTGATTGCTCAGCTTGGAATGGTTAATGGGAGAGGACCGTTCACGTTCCCATTCCATTGTTGGCTTAAACATCACACACTAAGCCTTTGACTGCTTAGGTGGATGTTTATGTGGGCCCCTCTTAACCCACTCTTCTCCTCATTTCCTTAACCCAAGCGTGTTCTCAGCTACGGTTTCCGTTTCCGTTTTCGTCGGACATTCCCTGCGATCAATCAAAATCCCGCCTAATATTTGGTCAATTCAAAACCCAGTTAAATTTTATTCCCGCGCAGTATTTGGAATTAGGTAGGGATAGTTGTGCTGTTTGAGAGTATTTCTGCAGAGACTCGCAGATTTTCAAGCCCATCAGAAAGAAAGATGACTGAAAGAGCCTCAAAATGTTTTCTTCGTGGATTGCGAAAGCCCTTTGTATGATTGTATGGGCTTCCTCTAGATAGAGGACTGGCTGCTCTCTATCCCTCGTCCATGCCGCCTCCAGATCACCACAACAGTAAACACGAAAAAGGTGAAGAGGGCCTCCTCCAAATCCATTTCTCGTTTTCACATTGTATCATCAGGGAAAAGGTAATGGTTGAACAAAAGTCATCGGGTTAATTGCGTTTCTCGGCTGCCATAGATTGTTTCTTAGAGTAAAACTAGAGCAGCTGCTGCAGAATGGTCGAGTCAGGATCAGATTCAAAAAGATGCTTGTGATGGAGTCCAAACCAGCAAGGGCAGCAATGCTAACAGTAAATTCGTTGGACTCTTCAAAGGATTCCAGAAAAACATATGAAATTTAGCTTTTCTCTTATGTAATGGTTTTGGCCAAGATAGACTAATCTGTTAACAAAAAAATATGGTTTTTGTTCAATGGAAATATGCCTAAGTTTATTTTGCTATCAAGTGACATATTTCCTTTTTAAATTTCAATAATTTTTGCAGAATATTATTTAAATCAATTGTTTTGAATAAACAAATAACCTTCCATATTTCTTAGGCATTTTTTTGGCAGACTAGTTTCTTACTTTAGGAAATAAAATCATTTTATATAAATTTAAATTAAATGTAAATAAATTTATAATTTTGGTGGAGACCACTTTATAAAGAAATAAAATCGTTCTTACATAAATAAAATTAAATGGTTACAATATTCCCCTTCAAAGTAGATCTACTAAATTACTTGTAATGACCCCAATTATTTTTAGCTAGTAAAGACGCCTTCTTAAACTCACTTACAATGGTCATAATATATTTCATAAAATAATTATTAATATGTTCCTCCATAAAACTAATGTTTTTAACTCCTCATTGATTTCCTTTCATAAAACTTGTCATAATGCTATGTAACTCCTTCACATTTCTCTATCTTATAAATGAATATTCAATAAAAGAATAAGAAATATAACTAAATACATTGTAAGATGATTGAGACACATCAAACTATAGTGAAGTTCTATCAATTAAAGTTTATCTATATGTGTACATTAGAAAATCATGATAAATCATAATATTATAATGTAAATAATCTAGCATGTGAGAATCCACTTGTAACTCCGCTAAAATTACCATCATGAGCTCTTTGATGATATGAACACTATAAGGAGTAGGATTTGAAACATCATCTTAAATCAAAATATTTCCATCATTATCATTTGTTACTTGTGAAGGGCGATCATTATTTTTAACCATTACAACATTGTCTAGAATAAGAAAATTTGAGAATAACCATCAAATAAGCATGTCTTATGTAAGTTACCTTTAGATAAGACATCATCATTATATTTAATAAAATCATAAAATGAATCATAAATCCTAGATGTATCTATATAATTTAGTGCTAAGGCACCAAATGTATGTAGTTTTTTTCACAAATAATATTAGCATTAGAAACATGAGCTATATTATCATTACATAATAGAGAATTAATATCATCATGGAGGAAAGTAATATCAAGTGACAGAGAAAACATGTAATTCACATGACATATAAAAAACTACACCATCATCATTATGTAGTTGTTATCATCATTATATTTAATAAAATCATAAAATGAATCATAAATCCTAGATGTATCCATATAATTTAGTGTTAAGGCATTGGATGTAATGTATATAATTTTTTTATCACAAATAATATGTGCATAAAAAACATGAGCTATATTATCATAACATAATAAAGAATTAATATCATCATGGAGGAAAGTAGTATCAAGTGATGGAGAAAACATGCAATTCACATGACATATAAGAAATAATCATATATGTCATCATGAAATGAGGGAAATGTGCTCAAATCCAAATCATCGTTAAAAGTCATGGAAATGATATGATCATTGTTAAGCTCACAAAAATCATAATTGAGAATTATAATTAATACAAAAATAATAAACAAAGGAATTGAGTACATCTATAATGGATGTTAAAGTAATGACAAAATCAACAAAAGATGAAAATATCACTTATCCAAAAAATTAACACCTCTGGATAATACACCACCAAAACTTGATAAGACTTGATATCATCAAGTACTAAAAATATCAAATGTTTAAAAAGTATAAGAACATAAAATGTCCTTGAGACATGCACGGATAAAAGCCAAAGGAAAGATTTTATGAGAATCTATGGTGATGAATATAGAAATTAATAAAAAATAATAAAGAAAGGTCATAATAGATCAAAACCATAGATAAAGAGAAAGCTTAAGCAATGAGGATACAAATAAATTATCAATAAGAAAATAAATAAATATAGTCAAAATATCAAATTCAAAATAGAAAAGTGTGAAATAATAAAAATTAAGGTTAAAACCTAAGGGGTTTAGGTTTTGAAATGTGGTGAGCATCTAGGGGACAACCAATAGGTGAGATACTAATTGCATAATGATGAATGAAATATAAAAAATGAAGGAAAAAAAATATAAAACTCTAAATAGATAACATATAATCTTAAAGGATAAGAAAGGAAACTATAGACTTGCCAATTTATGTAGAGGAAAATAACATTATCTCTACAAAAAAAATAGAGGGGAATAGATTATGTTTGATATAACCATATTATAGATATTTTAATAGTTGAGTGATGATAGTTGATAGATGTGAGATTATCAAGATAGTAATTAAAAATGTCTTAAATTTATGTGGTAGGTGATTAAGGTTTATTTTACCTTAAAATGAGCTTTGCCTAATATGATGATATGGTAGAAGGATAAAAAAAATCTATGGTACTAGTTTAATGATCTAATGTATGATACAATCAAATCTTAAGTAGCTAACTGTTAGGGATAAAATCATATTAATGATTGTGTCTTATAAATCTCCTATCATGAACTATATGTGTGTACTCTTTTCTAGAGCATTAGTTGTTCTTTATTAATATAAATAATTTTCACTTGGTAATATCAAAAGTAAGGGAATAAGTTGGTGCTAAAGAGCACTATGGAGATTTCTATGCAAGTATTGAAGTAGTAGACATCCTTTATCCCTAGGCAAGTCCTATCACTAAATTGAAAACAAAAATAATAGTAAAAATTGGTTAGAAATTAATAATTTTAATATGTTAATATTAGTGAATATTAATGATATTTATCATGGACTACTAGTTTATTAATTCCATCCAATGTATGGTTATATTAGGGAGTATGCTTTGAATGTGTGCCATGGTATTTATGATGTTAATTAACACGGATAAATTAATATTTTCCTAATGTATGATGATGGATGAATAGTGTTCCTACATAAAGGAAGAAAATTTATTCTCTTACTAATTTTTACTCAATTATCTTATGGTTTTATGATGATGGATAGTAATGAAATCCTAAGAATGTTAGTCTTCAAATGAATAAATCTAAAATTTAAATTTAGAGAATGATATTTCACCAATAATCCTATCTAGATGTGACTTTTTTTAGGGTTATTAAAATAGTGAGTATTTGATGAACAAAGTTTTGAATGGGGAAAAGTGACATATCTAAGTGATGGATAAAGTTAAATCAATAACAAAATAGTAAAATCATGTGTTGAAACCATGCATCCAATACATCAACCCAAAGTGGTGTAAAGCTAGAGTAGAAAATTATAGGTTATACATTTTTGTATAGTAGTTGTAGTGGAGAAAAGTGCATACTTCATTCTTTTTCCCTTTTCATTTATATTGAACTTTGGTCTTTTTATAAATACATTGTCTATGTACTCAATTTCTTTTTTGTTCAAGATGTTCTTAATTCTAAACATATTCTCTTATTATTAATCTATCATTGTAGAACAAATCTAGTCTTTTTTTTTTTACTTTCTAACAATCTATAATAGATAACATGTGTAGATCTATCTCACAATGAAGACTTCCCATACAACCTAATCGTCTTAATTGAAATCTAGTTTCCAACTTTCTTCAACCAACCACTTATGGATAATTTCATAATTATCATTCACCTTACATGCCAATATGTAAGATGTTAGTATTTGATCTTTGTTTTAGATTAATAAAATCCTACAATTATACAAGTTTGGATTTTTCTAAATATTTCACCAAGTTCCACCCTTAATGTGGTGATGATATGATTGATTTTTGAAAATATAATAAAATATATATATTGTGAAATTTCTAAGGAAGTTTGGAGTTTGAGAGGTTTTAGCAATGTGGAGAAGTTTGGGGGAGAGCATTAGTTCCACAAACTACCACATACCAATTGTATCACTCCTTGATAACACATAAGATTATGAAGGAATAACAACCTTTAAGATTAGAATTGCAATGTTTAGAAGTAACTTAGACTAAATCCACAATCTTAACTTCTATTTTATTGACCTTTTGCTTCATTCTAACTTTATTTCATTTTGGTTTTTCCACTCTATCCAAAAAAAGAACTCTATAATCTTTAGAATTTATGCTATATGTTTCATCATTTTCATTCCATTTTTGTTGTTTCTTAATTTTTGTTATTTCTAACGCACTAATCATTATAATTTTTTAGTTGTGTTTGGATTTTATTACTACTTTAATTATATTTCTTGTAGGTTCATTTGTTCAAGCCTCAAATCTTACAAACTACTAACTTTTGGTCTTGTAAGATCATTTGTCAAAATTTTCTTCCCTAACATTAATTACACATTTAATTTGTGTTAAGGGCAATCAAAATTTATTTTCATATTATTTTTTGTGCTAGTGATTTTTTTTTTTTTGTATTATCTCCTCTCATGTGCCCTAGGGTGATCTTGAAGACCAAAAATAAATTTTACTTATTTTCTTATTTATTTACTTCTTTTTGTGAGTAAGTCACATATGCCCTTCCATCATGTATTATAATTATCTTGATGATAAAAATTGGTCCCTTCATTTGTGCAACTTAAGAAATTTTCATATGCTATTTCCTAACACTTATGAGTGACCTTGGAAACTAGAAAAAAGTGCTCATTTTTTCCTTTTCTTAGGGGCCTATTGACTTGGAAGTGACAAAAATAATAAATCTAAACCCCATGATTTATCAAGGTATATAATTTCTAAGGATGAGTTGTCGTTTTGGTCCAAAATGGTATTCAAATTATAGTTTTTTAAGTGAAGGAGGAGAGGGGTTACCCTGTCAAACTAAGATATTAGATAGAACACGTGTTACATGGACTTGGGCCTTATGTACTTTTGGATATATAAATGAAATTAGAAATCCTTGTCTAGAAACATATTGTAGGAAATATTTTTGTAGTTTGTCACTTGCTATGCACACTAGTAAGTGGTTAGCCTCATGATGTTATGCACACCATAATTTTGGAAATAGAATAGTAGGCTATGATTTGACTCTCTATAGTAGGATCCTCCATAATTAATGATTGAATATATTGAGTTGATATATTTACAACCAAATCAAGCATAATTATGGGATCACAAGCCAAAGAATTTCACTTGACTAGTATAGTTTTTTGTCAAGTAGTTTTGTTACCCCATCCACTTATGCAAAACCTATAAGAAAACAAAATAAAAAATTGAAACTTAGCCCAATAAAATAACATTCATGGACCTCTTCTTCAATGAATTATTAACCAATGAAAAACCCATTTGGAAGTAATGGTGATGATAGCCTCGTGGATATAGATGAATATGATGATGGTGATGATAACCTCATGGATATAGATGAATATCATGATGATGGTAAACTTATGGATTGATATAAATATCCAAAAAGCCATAAAATATTTCTTAATAGTAGACAAGATTGCACCTAACTAGATCACTTCTTACTTCAAAAAAAAATGCCATGGTTATGTACTTCATAAGCATAGGAACTAAGCTTCCCCCAAATTATAAACTTCAACACTTAATTAAATGGAACATTTCAAATCAAGTGGTAAGAAAAACTAATCCTAATCTATCAAATCATGTACATTCTAACCCATCAATCTATATACATCCTATTCCATCAAACCATAAAAATATTATCTCATTAAACCACCCAAATCCTTATCCATAAAAAATCTATCAACCAATATATATCCTAACTCATCAACCTATATAAATCTTGATCCATACAAAAATGTGAGGGGTAAAATATATAAGAGAAATCAGGAAAATGCATAAAAAAGCTCCAAATCTAAATTACACCCAAACACCTCAAATAAAAATAGAATCTTCTTAATCACTAAATCTAAAATGGAAGAGGGGATTTAAGAGTTTTACATGTTGCATCACTAGCTAGATACCCAAGATCCCACATGAACTGCAAGAAAATAAAATATGTATTATCATTGAATGGCTTTAAGGAAAATTTTAACCACATTAGGGAGTGCAACACATATGAAAAAAATTGAGTACATGTGTTTTCTATGGGTAAATGCTATATCTATTGCTTATTCCTAAATGAAAATTGGGAAAGTGTGTCTATGGACTTCTTGAAAATTATTCCCTACATGGTAAATATAGTAAGGATTATATCTATGTTGTAATGCATAGACTAAGTAAATATGCATGGTCATTTTCTATTCCTATAGAATTCAATGCAGAACAAGTGAACAAATTATTTGTTAGAGATGTGTTTAGGCTACATGGTTTACTTAAAATAATTATTATATAAGTGATAATGATAGTATTGACCTCACTCCCTAGATTAAGGAGGGTTGAATAATACTTAAGAAACTAAGACACATGTCAACAAGTAGCCTAGGTCAAATGGTCACACCTTGGAAAATGTTGTTACAAGACTGCCCATCATATGCCCCTTGGAATGTCTTCATTTATGATATTATACAAGCTTATGATACTTCATCTTTCATTAATTTAGTGTTCATAGGTAGTAGAATGTCACTCATATTCATATTAAATGTCATCATTGATATAAGGATGATGAAAACAAGAGATAGAGGCATCACAAGATATTGGTTTCATTAGATCATGAGCCTACCTACAAAGGATGCATATTAGGAAGTATAAAAAAAACCATGATCTTAATTTGTATTGTTTGTGAGGAAGAAATTTCAAGAAGGCCAAACTTGTAATATTTCATATTTAATTTTTTTATTAGACCAAAAAAATCATTCTCATTTTTCCTATGGGCTAAGTGGAAATTACTAGGGAAATATTTGTTGTTCTTGACCTTTCAAATTAGTAATTATTTCTCAAAACCTATGAAATAGGTCAAGTAAATAATAAAATTATTAATTAAGAGTATTTTAAAAAATGGGGTATGTAAATTCATAAAGAAGGCATAATGAAACCATTGTGGAATGCATCATCTACAATATGATAGATTATAAGATAGACAAATATGAACGAGTTAGAGAGCATTATGAAAAAAAGTATGAGAGGAAATCAATGAGGAGTTAAAACATTAGTTTTATGGAGGAACATATTAATATTTATTTTATGAAATATATTATGACCATTGTAAGTGAGTGTAACAGGCATCTTTACTAGCTAAAATTAATTGGGGTCATTACAAGTAATTTAGTAGGTCTACTTTGAAGGGGAATATTGTAACCATGTTGATTATTATTGACTTGATATAATGGGGTGTTAGAATTTTGACACCTATTAGATCATATTTCTATTAAATATAGGTTACTTATTTATTTGTTCATTTTTTGTCAATTTATCAACTTTCTTTGTAACTTGAACACTTATGTTTGATTACATTTGATAAACTAAACCAAAATAACTATTTAAATGTATGCCACAAAATTATAATTTTAATCCAAATAACTACTCATTGTATTAAATAACTAATTATAATACCTCCTAAACACAAACAAATTTATATAAATTTTTAATTTATTAGTTAAAAAAAATGTTTGTATAATTTACTATAAATTTATTTAGATTTAATTTAAATTTATATAAGAAGGGTTTTATTTTCTAAAACAAAAATGTTTCTCCCAAAATAGTATTATAAATTTAAATAAATTTATTTGATATTTAAGTAAGAATAATTTTATTTCCTAAAATAAAAAATAATGTGCTCAAAATTTTATTATAAATTTATTTACATTTAATTTTTCTATGTAAGAATGATTTTATTTCTTTATGAAATGGTCAATGATTTTATTTCTTTATGAAATGGTCTGCACCAAAATTAAAAATTTAGTTACATTTAATTTAAATTTATATAAAATGATTTTATTTCCTAAAGTAAGAAAATAGTCTGCCAAAAAAAGCCTAAGAAATAATTCTTTCGTGTTCAATGTTGTGGGGATCTGGAGGCGGCATGGACGATGGATAGAGAGCAGCCAGTCCTCTATCTAGTTGAAGCTCATACAATCATACAAAGGGCTTTCGTAATCCACGAAGAAATTATTTTGAGGCTCTTTCAGTCAGCTTTGTTTCTGATGGGCTTGAACACCTGCGAGTCTCTGCAGAAATACTCTCAAACAACAAAACTATCCCTACTTAACTCCAAATACTGCGCGGGAATAAAATTTAATTGGGTTTTGAATTGACCAAATATTAGGCGGGATTTTGATTGACCACGGGGAATGTCCGACGAAAACGGAAACGGGAAATCGTAGCTGCGAACACACCTGGGTTAAGGAAACGAGGAGAAGAGTGGGTTAAGAGGGGCCCACATAAATATCCACCTAAGCAGTCAAACGCTTAGTGTGTGATGTTTAAGCCCAGCCTTGCCATTGAAGTTAAAGTTGTTTCGGCCAAAAGGGCTTGAAAGACCAGAGATGGCATTGCCGCTGCCTTGAAGTCCTATTGGAAGCCCTCCAACTCCAAGCCCAGTCTTGGCAGTTGGGTTGGATCCTTCCGTTATATGGTGCATGAAGAAGGTGATGGTCTTCGGACTTGAAGACCCTTCTTCTTTTTCTTCTTTGCTGTCTGTTAATAATTTTCTACTTGCACTCACATAACTCTCCCACACAATGAGAAGCATTAGAAAAAGAAATTCTTTAGTCCTCGGTGCCATTCTCTTCTCCAAATTCCAAATTTTTCTAACAAACAGAATGAGCTGAAATGAGATGAGGAATGAACTCATTGATATGAAGGTGTTTAGTTCTGAATGACCATATATACGATAAAATAAGCCTGGCTCAATTACTTAGATATTCGGTTCGCCTGCTTTCTAAAGCTTTCGTCATGGTCTACCCAATCCAGTCGGCGTCGTTGATTTTATTCAATGAATATTTGGTAGAATGAGATCATTATTTCTTTATGGTTTAGGTTGCCAGACACATTAACTTCACTTCACCTGATCCCTTCAATCTCACTAACCCTCCTTCCATAGACGTTGTTTCCTGCTATTTCTCTGTACGGCAATCTAAATCTATCAGTTTAATTATAATTATACTAATAACAATAAAGAAGGATCACAATAATCGTTGGATTTCTTGATATCAAATTATTTTAAGAGATACTTCGCTAGTTTATTTTCTACTCGATTTCCTTTTGGGTAGTATCTGTACTCTTGAAATTTTTTCCTTTCCAATTTTTTTTTTAAAATTATTACCATCGAATTCTAGCAAAATTATTATGAAGAAAGAAGATAAGTATTTAATTTCCTCATTTCACATGAAAGAAAATAAATCAAATAATTGTTTTGAAAAATTCTAATTTTTTTTTATATATAATATATATATATTTTATTTATGTCAAAAATGATATTTTAAGAAAGATATCTATAGATGTATTTGACATATATATGTTATTATATAAAAGGGATCAAAATTGTTTTATTGTTATATATATATATATATATTATTAACTTAAAAAAATTGATTAAAGATTTTCTCATCTTTTATAACTAGCAGTCGCATGCACAGACATGCAACGATCAGTCAATAGGCTGCACTACAAATGGCTATTTGATGGGAAGTAAGTAGCAAACTTTTTTTTGGAATGCAATGGGAGATATAAACAATCAATAATATTTAGAATTGTTTGATTGGTGCGAGAAAGGGAAAGAGTGCTAATAAGGCAATATGAAATAACGTGAGGTTAGTTCATAGTAGGAGGCGAATCTTATGATCTTGGACTTTATGTAGGATAAAGTAGGTGGAGTAGATCATAATGAAAGGAGATGTTGTAAAATCAATGTATTTATTATTATGGATAATTAGACAGATAGATCAAGCATATCGATACATATGTATTAAAGTTAAATTCGAATAGCCTAACCTAAACATATTATAAATCACTTAATTTTAATGCAGACATTATTTTATATGTCTTCATTTAAATTGAGCATTGTAAAGCATTATAAACCAGATGTTATAGTCCACTTGTTCATTCTTATGATGCAGGATTAATAACCATTTGCATAAAATGGAAAATTGGTCTTTGCGTTTCAACATCAAAATTTATTAGTTGAAAATTGGTTATGAAAATGTAAAATAAAACTATAGGTCATGTTGAACGAATCTTATTATTTGCAATGTATCCTTTAATTTTAATTTTTAGTAATTAATCGTTAATAACTTTATTTTTATTAATATATAATATTTAATAATTTTAGTCACGATAATTTAAAATTCACTTTAATTAATAGTTTTAGGTATCACAAAATAAAGACAGATCATTTGGAATCCATAGTAAAATAATTCTCAACAAATGTACGATATTTTAAGAATTTTTTTCTTAAAAAAATATAATTGAAAAATTAAATTAAATTTAGTTTTTTAAATAATTATTTATTTTAATAATAATAATAATCTCTCCAAAAAATTTGGTACGATATAATTTTAGCTCTAACTTAGTTTTATATTTACTAGACCTAGATCTACATCTATATTTGACCTTTTTGTGTAGGTTAATCAATCAATTGATAGATTATTATTTAATGATCTTAAGATACATATGCATACAAATACATGGTAGACTTGGAGTTGTGGATTAAATAATATTTATGAAAATTATGGAACATTAAAGGATTCTCCTTTCTTAAAAAGTTATTAGTCATGCCTTTAATTACTAATATTCAATTAAAAAGTATTCTTAAAAAAAATCCAGTCCATTAATTTAGGTATGGCATAATTTTTCCAATGCTTATGTGTCAGTAGATAATTAATTACTTTGATGTTATTTATTTTGATTATTTTTTATTTGAATATTAGTTATGATGGTCATCAATAATGACTTTTTCAAAATAGAAATATCTTATAAGTAGTATTTAGTCCATAATTTTAGAAATAAAAGCATTATTGTGCATGTGATTTATGGGTTAAAAGAAGAATATGATGACATGATACACATATTTCACATTGTTAGAATAATTGAATTAGAAGGTACACCTTGTTTTGTGGTGACAGGAGAAACAAGTTATTATAGAGTATGACATGAGAAACATATTTTGCTTCCCTACCACTTGCTATGACATGAGAAACATGTTATTATAGAGTATGTTTGTCAAACCCAAGTGTATACAAGGATTTGTGCACACATGTATCTATGTAACAACAAATATATGGTATTAAAAGTAAAACAACAAAACCCATGCTTGTTATCCTTCCTACCATATTGGAATCATGAAGCCTCATGGACTCTAGCCAAACCCCTGAGCAAGAAAAGTATGAAACACCCATGAGAAATTTCATGGAGTTTCATCATACATCATAGAATAACAAAGTTGGGGAAAATCTAGTGTTTTCATATATACTCTCTCATATTGTTGTTTTTTCTTTACTGTGGTAACTTTAAAAAAAATAGGTATCTTGATTTTTGAATCCTTTTGCATGCTTTAGCGTAGTTCTTGCTAATAAAAGATAGGGGCATGTTAGTGGACAGGCAAGCAAAATAAAAAAGGAAGCATAAAAAGTAAGTACATGGGTAAAATTAATATAGAAAATGTGAAGCTAAAAATAATTATAATTTTTACAATTGGTTAACAGGATCCATCTATTGACAATGCAAAAGTTTTGTACTCACATGTAATATTGATGGTGTTTAACAAGGTCGGGCTGCATTGAATCAAGTTGTTGGACCATAAAAGAATTTAAAATAGATAGTTTACAATGCACTAATTTTGGTGAATGTCTATTGTATCTGTGCAACATTATAAATGAGATAATGTAGATATACAATAAAAGAGGTTAGTACTATCTATTGTAAATAGAAAGAGATAAAATGGAACATTTTGAATACATGGCATCTTGGTAAAGAATTGTCAATAAGTAATCTATTGGAAAAGTTGAAAAGAGAGTTGTGGAAAGAATAACAAATGCAATGGATAGAACATACTATGTTTTTGGTAGACAAGCGCATGGGAGAATTTGTGCATCCATGTATATAGCCAACAAGAAATATATGACAGTGGAAGATAAAAGCATTAAACCTACACTCATTCTCCTCCCTACCATATTGGCATCAAGAAGGCTCGTGGGCTCTAGCCAAACCCCCAAGCAAGAAAGGATAGTAATTTCCATGGAAAATCTCATGGACTCTTATCATATATCACACAATAACAAAGTTGGGGGAAAATGGGTGTTTTCAAACAAGTTCTCTAATATTGTAGTATTTTTTTTGGTTTGACAAGTTGACAAAAACAATATCCTGATAAAGAATTAGCATAATGGGGTTTGAAGATGGCTAGAGGAAGATGGATAGATGGAATATATATAACTCTGGCATAGAAAAATGAACGTTTCTTGCTTGACATGGGAATAATTCATGATAAATTCGACTTAATGAGGCCTTGATTTAGTTTTGTGAGGAATTTTATGCATCCACACTAGGTCTTGGAACCTTGCAAATGCATTTATTGATATCTTGTAAAGGTGTTGTAAAAGACTTTCATGCCTTTCTAGACTTAATAAACCCATCTCACCTTAATCCAACATTATAAAATGTATTTAATTGCATTATCAGATCAATTTAGAAGGCTTGTAAACTGAATTTGACTTTAACCTAGTGTTGTAATGTGTTTTGCACATTCAAATTAGTTCTTGTGCCTTTATAGGCTATGTGGAGCTCATTTTAGTGTTGAAAAGTGTATTTAATCAAACTTTCACATTGAATTCTATGTCCCAAGCCCTAATTGACCTTCACATCATCATTAATATGCCCCTATGACCCCAATTTGTGCATCTTGAGGTAATATTTGATGAAATAACTCAGTGATCATAAGCCCCAACAACCTAGTTAGCAAATGGGCACCTCTGGGACTAATTTTCCATCTGTAGTGAATGAGTCCCTGCCAGGTGGGACTATTTCACCCAAGATGGCGAATGAGTCCCATTTGGGCCATTTTTTACTTTTGAGCAAGAAAAAGTTGGACTTTAAGTTTTATTTTTCTACATGTCAGCCTTGGGGATCCAATTAATGGGTAAATTAGGAGAATTTCCTATAAATACAACCTTTTAAGCCCTAATTCATAATCTCTTAACTCATACACAATTCATTCATCTTTTTTCTTCCATTTCAAGCTAAGCAAGCTAGTGTTTTTCCATTCTAAGTCACCAAGATTTGCTTCCTAATACATTCAAGGATTGCATATTCCTCCATTGCTGCAAAATGCAAGATAAAACATCATGGAAAGGTATTGAATCCATTGCTTCATTCTTCATTACATTCTTTCATCATTTTTATTTAATTACCTACAAAGGGGTTTGACCAAGACAAACCCCCATGCCCTAACATCCAAGATTTATCTTTCTTTTCTTGTGTATTTGAAGATTTAGACCTCTTGGAGGTTTAAAAATAATTTAAGATTGTGTTTCAAATTTTTTCAAGTCATCTCTTCATTGGATAAAGAAAAATATGATCAAAAAGTCATTTTTCAGGCCCAAATTTGATAGTTTTAGAACTAGACATCTAAAGAAGCAGAAAGTGCAAGTCGAAGGTTCTTGTTTTCACTTTTGAATCTTCAAAAATTTAGAAGTGGAATCATTCACGATGGGTGGTGAATAAGTCCCACCACTAGGCCTTATTTTAGTTTTTTGGATTTCTAGATACCCATTTGTCTGAGATGAGTTCTAGGACAGTTCTCAAAAGAACTAATTCACCCAAAATGGTGAATGAGTCCCAGTGTGCCAAAATTCTAGAATTAGTAGAATTCTATATGTAATTTCCACTCTCCATCAATTTCTCAGGTGCACAGTTCTAGTTTCATCAAATTCTATTACAATTTGCTTTCATTTCTAGGTGTTTTTTCATATCACAATGTGTTTTCCAACAAGTTGCATTTCAATAGTTTTCACTTAATAAATAATAGCTTTTATCAATTATTTTTATTTTTTTAATCTCATATAGGCATATTCCATCCATATTAATTTGACTTTGGATGTAACATTGCTCATTTTGGCCCTTCTTTCTCCTTTTGAGTGAAAAACCCTAGAAGTGCTAGAAAGGATTAGGAAGCTAAAATCTTGTGTTACATTTTGGTGAACCTAATTTTTAAAATATGTTCTTGTCTAATTTAGAGTCCTTAATCATAGATATATCCTTGCATTGATCTTGTATTAGGTTTTGCATGGATTAATTTGTATGCTAGGTTGCAAATTTTGCATTCATGTAAAGTGCATTTAGGTTGCATTTTTGGCATCTCAAATCATTTTTTTTTTTTGAAATTTTGTATTTTCATCTTATCTCTACATCTTACAGCACATAAAACATAAAAAATCCCTCAAAAGAATTTCAAAAATATCAAAAAAATCCCCACTAGGACTCATTCACCACCCTGGGTGAAACAATCTCATTTGACCCCTAAAATTTCCTTTTACAAAGCTGAAATTATGTTTTTATGCTTTGTTTTCTTCCATTAGTTATCTGTATCAGTTGGATTACTTTTTTTATCATGCTTTTCATTAAATTTATCTTGCATTAGCTCATTTCCCACATTGTTAAAATTTACATTTTCACTTCCAATCTTTCATCTTTCAGATTATTGCATAGTGTCATTAGTAAATTTCTTTGTTTGAAATCTAAAAAGTTTGCATTTTATCCTATGTCTTTACATTGTATTTTAAGTTCGCATAGCTTCTCTTACATTTAAATCATTAGAAATAAGCATTATTTACATTCATCATGCTTATACTTTTGCAACTTTCATTTTCAACATTATTTCCTAGTTCATTTAGATTAGATTCATTAGCAAATGAAAATAAAAAACAAAAAACATCAAACGATCCATTTCAAAAAATGCTTCAATTTCAAAAAACCATAACATCCAAGCCCTTTAGTAGTGAGGATTTATACATGTTAGATGAATCACTTAAGGAATTCCTCTCACTAAGATCATCCACTAAAGATTTGACACAAATGGATGCATGCATCGATAATCGTGATAATCATAATTGTTCTTCTCCTGATATCTCTCCCATTAGTGATGAAGGTATCTTGATGAAAGAAGAAACACTCATTGAAGATCATGAAAGTATTTCTTTTCTTCCTTCTCCTCCCCGTTGCAAATACATTATGACACACAAAGCTGAAATCATTGTCACTACCTTACCAAGTCCTCATTCATCTCCCAACACCTCCCCTACTTGTGGAAATCCTTTAGTGAATAAGGAAAAACTCGTGAACAATCATGAAAAACATATTTGTGTGGAGGATATGATTGAGAGCTACGATAGTCCTAACTCTCCTATTCAAGATGACATTCTAGGACATGAAGATGTAAGTATAGATAATCATGACAATCAACCCTTTTCTTCTCCTAATATCTTCTCTACACATGAAGAAGATAGTTTAGTGTTAGAAGATATTGTGATGTAAGATCTATTTGAAAACAAAATTCCAATCATTAGAAACCATGAAAGTCCTAGTTATCCTTGTCCAATCATTAGTAACCATGAAACTCCTAGTTATCCTTCTCTTGATGTCTCTCCTATGAGCAATGAAGCTATCTTTCCAAATCTAATTATGACATGTGATGAACATATTAGCTCTTCTCCTAGGATCAATATTATGGCACATAAGAATGATACCTTAGAGAAAGAAGACAACCAAATAAAGCCTTCATCTCATATGACCATTATTGATACTCAAAAAAATTCAACCCTTACGCATCCCACTATGTGTGCTAAGAAACAAGCTCACAGTACACCCAAGCTCATTCTTCCAAATCATGATCTTCATGATTTTCCTCTCATAGAAGTAAACCCATCCAAAAAACCTTCACTCAACATCCATACTATCACTCAAGATTCTTCCAAGTAAACTCTAACCTTGATACATCCTAAATTGATAGGTATCTCATTAAACATGTATCATGTAGAAACTTTGTTTCCTCATCCACATAAAAAACATTAGTTGTTTCTCTTTTCCATGCAATAGTTGTAGGATCATAACATACTCACTATTTCATGCTCTGCATCCATTGTAAGGGGCAACATACCATCATCCATTCCAGGCTCACCCTTGTCTTGCACTAAGTGGGGGCAAAGGGTTAGAAAGCCTTATCCCTGTATGTCACTTGTTGTTGTCTCTTTTGGCTAATTGTTAACTTTTCATGAACATATAAGAACAAACTTTGGATGTGGATGACATTTCTTAAGATTGAATCACATGTGACATACTCCCTTTCTTCATGACACAACCTTACTTGAAAACATATGATTTGGCATAGGGCTTTTAAAATAACCTCTCACATGCTTTTCTACTTTAAAGAAACTTCTCATAGTAATGGTGTTAGCAAATGATTTCAAGTGGGGGAATACATCATCAACATTTTTGTGCAAATTTCATTGCGTGATTTACTTTTTCTTGTGACGGGTATGTGCAGGATAATCATGGAAAAAACAAGCCCTTAAGTGGCGATACAAATTTAGAAAAATTAGAGTTAGGCTACTTGAAATAAAAATTTAAATAAGTTATCTATATTATTTCAAAAATATGTAAGAAAAGAATCCATAGAAAATTAAATGTAGTTTCTAAAATACTAGGCTTATTCAAAAAGAAAAAATCTATTTGGTGAAAATTTCAAATTTCAATGCAGTAGTACTTAAATTTAAAGGAAAAATAAGAAGTAGGTGTTTGTCTGACCACACTAACCACAATAAAATAATAATATTTTTTTATAAGGTTTTAGATATAAGTAGAGGACTCATGTCCGATGTAATGCAATTTTTTTGTAATTTTTTCCAAGTAAATAGTTAATTATATTGAATTTTCTATTATAAAAAAAATGGAAACTTCATTATGTCTAACCACCTTAACTTGGTCAAAACTTCATGTTTTTTTTTTAATCCTATAGTATGCAAAGTATAGAATGTGATGCATTTTTTGATTCAAAAGCTGATATTGTTTGAGAGCTATAAATGTTTTCAATTAGCCTATCAATCGGACTTTAGTCATAATTCAAATAGAAAATGAATACTAATTATTTATTAAATTCAAAGTAAAGAATAATTTATATTGGTGGAAAGCTTAGAATCTCCTTTAAAACTCTTTTCATTTCATCAATTTTGGGTAAAAAAGTCATTAGCCATATCCTACACATACCCATCATGATCCACGTACATACCTTGATGTGTCCTCTCCTTGGTGGTGTCATTGGGTTTGGTGCCTTCCAAGAGTTTATGATCGACTGAAGTGGCCTGATGGAACATAGGATCCCATGGATAATGATCTAACAAGGGAATAACGATCAACTAAAGTGGCTTGATGTGAATGAGGCATCCCATGGATAATGATCTGACACCACGACTTGTCCTCTTTTAGAGACATTAGGCACAATGCTCCCTAAGAAGAAGACCTTACATGAAAAAAGCAAAATCCCAGTTAGCAAAATCCTTTACATATTAAAAAACATTTACAAAATGCATTACATTATGGTGCCTTATCAATGTTATCAAGAGCATAACTTTGGTATGGTTAGTAGCTAACACACTAGCATGACTTTCTCACTAAAACCACTTCTTTGGGATAACTCATCCCGCGGAAGACCTTATGTTTTGTGGACCCAAAATGAGCACATATTTTTCACCCCATTTTCTTTTCTTTCCATTACATGATTATGTATCTTGTTGGTTTTACTTATGATCTTTGATCCTAGGGCCTTTACTACCTTCCTAATCTTTGTCATCCTTTTTCATCTCCATTTGTACACTCAAATATCTCTTGAATGTCTACTTTAGTGTGAGTTTGAAGAAAGTTCATCCTCTCACTAAAGTTGGGGCTAAATGTGGTGTAGAAAAATGGAAGTTTCTTACTTGAAATGAGAATAATTAATGGTAAATTGGACTTAATGAGGCCATGATTTAGTGTTGTGAGGTGTTTTATGCATCCACATTAGGTCTTTGAACCTTGCAAATGCATTTATTGATGTCTTGTAAAGGTGTTGTAAAAGACTTTCATGCATTTATTAATGTTTTTGAGACTTAATGAACCCATCTCCCCTTAATTCAAAATTATAAAATGTATTTAATTACATTATCACATCAATCTTGAAGGCTTGTAAACTAAAATTTACTTTAACATAGTGTTGTAATGTGTTTTACACATTCACATTGGTTCTTGTGCCTTTCTAGGCTATGTGGACCTAATTTTTGTGTTGAAAAGTGTATTTAATCACACTTTCACATTGAATTATCTACATGAAACCATAATTGACCTTCACATCATCATTAATATGCCCCTATGACCCCATATTGTGCATCCTAAGGCAATATTTGATGAAATAATTGACTAAGTCATCATAAGAACTAAAATTACTTATTCCCCAACAACCTAGCTAGAAAATGGGTACCTCTAGGGCTAATTCACCATTTGTGTTGAATGAGTCCCTGCCATGTGAGACTGATTCAACCAAGGTGGCAAATGAGTCCCATTTGGGCCATTTTTTACTTTTGAGAAGGAAGAAGTTGGATATTAAGTTTTATTTTTCTCCATGTCATCCTTGGGGATCCAATTAATGGAAAAATTAGGATAATTGAATATAAATACAACCTTATAAGCCCTAATTCATAATCTCTTAACTCATACAAAACTCATTCATCTTTTTTCTTCCATCTTGCAAGTCAGGCAAGCTAGGGTTTTATCATTCTAAGTCACAAAGATTTACTTCCTAAGACATTCAAGGGAAAAGTATTCCTCTGTTGTAGAAATTCAAGATCAAACATGATGGCAAGGTATTTACTCCATTGTTTCATTCTTCCTTACATTCTTTCATCATTTTGGTTTAGTTACCTACAAAGGGGTTTGACCAAGGCAAACCCTCATGCCCTAACATACAACATTTCTCTTTCTTGTCTTGTGTATTTGCAGATTTAGACATCTTGGAGATTTAAAAATCATTGAAGATTGTGTTTCAAAGTTGCTAAAGTTGTATCTTCATTGGATAAAGCAAAATATCAACACAAAGTCACTTTTAGGCCCAAATTTGATAGTTTTAGAACCAGACACCTAAAGAATCAGAAAGTGCAGACCAAAGGTTCCTATTTCCATGTTTGAATATTCAAAAACTTATAAGTGAAATCATTCACTGTGGGTGGTGAATGAGTCCCATTCTAGGCCTAATTTTGGTTTTTTACATTACTAGATACCCATTTGTCCAAAATGGGTTACAGGACAGTTTCTCAAAAGAAGGACTAATTCGTCTAGAATGTTGAATGAGTCACAATAGGCCAAAATTCAGCATCAACAGCATTATAGATGTCATTTCTGTTCTCCATCAATTTCTTAGGTGCATACTTATAGTTTCATCAAATTTTGTTACAGTTTGCTTTCATTTCTAGGTGTTTTTGCATATCACAATGTGTTTTTGAACAAGTTGCATTTCAATAGTTTTCGCTTAATAATCAATAGATTTAGTCAGTTATTTTCATTTATTTAATCTCATCTAGGCATATTCCATCCATATTGCACTGTCTTTGAGTGTAACATTGCTCATTTTGGCCCTTCTTTCTCCTTTTAGGTAAAAAATGCTAGAAACTATGCTAGAAAGCATTAGAAAGCCAAAATCTTGTTTTACAAGAATAGTGTACAATAAATAAAAAGGTGCATCTAACTTCACAATGTGAGTTGAAATGTACCTATATTAAAAATACAATTGCAATCTAAGGAAGCATATAGTAAAAATGGTCATCATATTGACAAGCCAACTATTACATAGAGTGCCAAATGTTACATAATGCACAATTTTCTTTGGGGAACTGGAAAAAAGAATATCATTAAATATATTGATACAATAGAATCAATCTATGTAATAGTTGGCTTGTCAATTCAAAATTCAAGCTAATAGAAAAAAGTAGAGAAATTATAAAAGAACTATTAGAAAAACACTTTAAGAATTAGGGGTAAATGACAAATGATCAAAAATTCACATTAAACATATTGATACAAGACAAGAAAATTGTGTGAGAGTTGGCTTGTGAATTCAAAGTCACCCACAATGGAAAATACTTACCATTATTCTTCTGCGTATCGAGGCAACCAACTCCACCACCACTAGTGCATGCAGGTAGCAAGCTCTATTGCTATCATAAGTAGCCCTGGATAGTTTGTTGTAGGGATCTTGAAATAGAATAGAAAAAAAGAATATCTTGAAACATATTGATATAAGATTTGAGCCACATTCTTTGGTAGTAGATATTTAAGAAAAATAGAGAAATTGTACTAAATTCCTCAAAACATAGACAAATACATATATCCATATATATGTATATATAGATGAAGACCACTATGGCTCTTTTGACAATGCAACAATAATTTATATATACACATGTATATCTAAATAGATGTGTATACTATCTTTATTCGTATTTATGTAGACTATGATTTTAAAAAGAGTTTAAAATAACATATATAAGTATTATTTACATTTTGAGAAAATTGCTTCAATACAACCATAACATTCAATGATATAGCATTGATATGTTCTTAATATGAGAGCATTTAAAGGTGAAGTATGTGTTTAATATGTTCATAACACCACAATGGCTCTTTTGACAATGCAACTAAATCAGTATATTTTCTCACACATTTTAGAGTATACTTTCCCACACTACAATATTGAATATTGCATTTACTTCCTCCTATTCCATCATACTACAACGTCAAAATGCATTAATCCTCACATGAGAAAAAAATTACCATTTTTCCTTTGTGTTTCGAGGCAATCAAGTCCACCACCTCCAATCCACATAATTAGAAAACTCCACGTCACCATAAACAACCCTTGGAAAATCGTTGGCCATCCCTAGTGGCTTTAAATTTTTGGCTTTGAGAAATTATATTCATAACTAAGCTTACAAAAAATCCAATGGAGATTTGAAACAAAATTCCAATACGTAAATGCCAACTATTACATAGATTGGTTGTGTTGTATCAATATGTTTCATGATATTCTCTTGTTCTCATTTTTTTGAAGCTCCTTGAGACAATCTATTCATTGTTGTAGTCTAGCTCTTGTATTCTTGATATGTTAACCTAGGAAAATGTTTTGGTGCATTTGATTAGGGATTGTGCCCTCGTGTATTTTTTTGCTTCACATGAAATTGTAGGTGTATATTATTCTATTGTCCTTATGACAATAATTTTTTTTCACCTTTCTAAATTCTAAAACTTTGTAGATTGGTGTAAACTACAAACATAACATTGACCTATACATTTGGACTACTTTCAATTTCTTTTGGTCTGTGTATGCTTTTTGGCCTGTGGTTATTGTTCCTTGTTATCTTTGTACATATTTGGTGCTATATGCATTATGTAGAACACAATATTTGTATAAAAAATTGTTCATAGCCATAGTTTACACCTTCGATTCTCTATATGTTAAAGTTCAATTTAAAATGGGTTTTTGATCATCTGCCATTTGAGGAAATTTTAGAGGAGCTATTAGGAAAACACTTAAGAATCATAGCTAAATGATAGATGATCAGAAACCCACATTAAATAGAAATTTAAGAGAGGAAAGAAAACATACATAGATGAAAAAAAATGAAAGCGGGAAAAAGGTTTCCATCGATCTATCATTTATGTCTGATTCTTAAGTGTTATCCTAATACATCTTACAACTCTTACATAGATTGCTTGTCTTGTACCAATATGTTTCATGATATTCTTTTTTCCTCATGTTTTTGAAGCTCCTTATAAGAAATTTTTAATTGTTGTCATTATTTTGTTTGTATGCCAAGAAAATATATTGATTAAGTTGCATTGTCAAAAGAGCCATTATGGTGTTGGTTTTGTAATAGTCTATTATAAAAATCATCGCCCTTAGGTTCGTTTTATAGCAGATTTGAGGGTTTTAAAATTATTATGCTCCATAATTTGTAATTTTTTTTACATGGGTATTTTTTATAAATTATTTGTCTATAATATTTAATGGGTATGTGCAAGATCATGATGGGCCAAAAAGTGGCAATATGATTGTTATGTGTAGGGTATGTCTATGATGACTTTGTTTTACCTAAAATTGATGAAACGAAAAGCATTTTTAAAGGATATTTTTATTTTTCCACCAATATAAATTATGCTTAAATTTAAATTTAATAAATAATTATTATTCATTTTCTATTTGAATTACGACTAAATTCCTCATTGATAGGCTGATTGAAAAATATCTATAACTTTCAAATAGTATCACATTTTTTGAATCTTAAACATGCATCACATTCTATGCTTCACATACTATAAGATTAAGAAAAAGGAATTTAATGAAGTTTTGACCAAGTTAAGGTGGTCAAACATACAAGTTTTTAATACTTTTTAAACTTGTAATAAAAAAATTCATAATTAATTATTTACCTGAAAAAAATTACAAAAAATATGCATCAAATTGGGATGTGAGTCCTCTACTTACGTCTAAAATCTTATAAAAAATATTATCATTTTATTTTGGTTAGGGTGGTCAGACATACACGTACTTATTTTTTCCCTAAAATTTAAATACTACTGCATTGAAAGTTCAAATTTTCACCAAATAGATTTAAAAAAAAAAATCTAGTATTTTAGAAACTACATTCAATTTGCTACGAATTCTATTTTTACATATTTTTGAAATAATATAGATAAATTATTCAAATTTTTATGTCAAGTTTCCTAACTCTGATTTTTCTAAATTTTTTGCCACTTAAAGGCCTATTTTTCCATGATGATCCTACACATTCCCTAATCCCAAGCAATGTAGCTCAAATTTTGAATTAAGTCTATGGCGTTATACACATTTTGCACAAATTATTACATCATATAATTGTTGTCATAACCTAAAGAAAATAGGTATCATCAAAAAGAGCTAGGTTTAAATAATTGATTTGGCAAGTTGAAAAGATAGTTGTATAAGCATGGAGAAATGTAGCTAGTAGAATACAATATGTTATGTATTTGTAGTAGTCAATATATGATGGTGCAAAGAAAAACCACAAAACCCATGCTTGTTCTCCTCCCTACCATATAGGAACCATGAAGCCTCATGGCCTCTATCCAAACCCATGAGCAAGAAAGGTATGGAAGACCTATCAAAAATTTAATGGAGTCATATCAGATATCACACAATGGTGAAGTAGGGGAAATTTGGGTGTTTTCATATATGATTTCTTATTTTTTGGCATTTTCTTTTGGTGTAACAACTTTAAAAAGATGGGCATGTTGATAAAGAGCTGCTTACAGATAATATTTTCCATAAGCTGAATAGGTAACTGTAGAAAGATGGACAAATGTAATGTGTATAATAGACTATGTTTATTATACTCAAGTGAATGTAAGAATTAGTGCATACATGTATATATGTAGCAAAAAATATATTACGGTGAAAGGAAAAAGCATAAAACCCATAGTTGTTCTCCTCCCACCACATCGACATCATGAAGCCTCGTGGGCTCTTGCCAAACTATCGAGCAAGTAAAGTATGAAATGCCAATGAGAAATTTCAAGGAGTTTCATCATATATTACATAATGATGAAGCTGCAAAAAAATTGTGTGTTTGCATATATGATTTTATTTTTCTAGTGTTTTTTTGCTGCAATAACTTTAAAAAAAATAGAGAATGTTGATAAAGAATTGGGAAAGATGGAACTTGTCTGTAATGTTGATAAATATAGCAAAAAAAGAATATATG
>VDFB02124615.1:0-17545 GCA_007258455.2 Sequoia sempervirens | reverse complement strand
AGTAATTTAAATATTAATTGATTTAATATTTAATTATAAAGTCAATTTGACTTTATATTTTTAAATCACTTAAATATTCTTTTAAAAGTGATTTAATATCTCAAATCACTTAAATGAATAAGTACGCCAAGTATTTAATACATAAACTATTGAAATGGATTAAATGTTATTTTAAAAGATTTTAATATCCCAAAAGTGGCGTACTTTCTTGGAATGCGTGCCTTTGCATAAAAAGGCATTTCTGGCAATAGAAACTCATATTTTGACAATTTCAACTTTGCCTTGTGCTATTTCCTGTGCATTCTCCTGTGATCAGGGTTTGAACAATTTGTCCATTGAGGAACGATAACTCTTCAGTGTTGAGTGCTTTTGAGGCTGTGAAAGATCAGCTGAATCAGTACAGTTAAGAATTTCATTCAGAAATTCTACAGGCTAAAAACAGAGGTTTATTATTCAGTATTCAGTTATTGGCAGTACAAAAGAGGGTCTTCATCCAGAGGCGCCACCTTCATCAGATCTGTGGTTCCAGCAGAGTTATTACATCACTTTCTCCTTGGCCGTACATTTACATTGAATTTTGTGCCTCCTGGAGGATGGCGTGTGAAGCCTGAAGCTAGGGCGCTTCCTTTTTGGCACTTCCTTGAGCTTCATCATGGGCGGCTGCTATTATCAACTCATTGTATCTAGTTTTTGAGTGGGAGAAGTTACTTCTGGAAGCTAGGCATCCACATATGCCTGTTTTCATCATTTCCGGCTGTCAGACTGGCAATTTCTTTAATTAAATAATCTGGAGATTTTCTGGTATGTTTATTATTTGCAATCTATTTGTCACAGTTAAATAATGCAATCTACACTTTCATTCTGAAGGAATTAGTGCAAATTTACTTTTTATGAGCATTTATGCTATGCGCCCCTTCTCTTTTGTCTATCAAACTTTCTCTAAAAAACTAAATAACACTTAAAGATTTAAGAAAAATTGAGGGTTTGAGTTGAGAGCCAGCAGGGCTCATCACAAAAGTGTACTGTGAAAGAGGGAGGTGAAGGTTAGGAAGGAAACCGTATCCCCAAATGGAATATTTTCTAAAATTTTGCAATTGTCATAAATAATCAATCAACTGTAATGTATTCGATCAAATTTGCCAAAATTCACAATGCAAGCTCATTGATATTTCGTCAAACAATTGGCATTCTGCTGGTCTGTGTTAGTTTTCAACTTATCTTGAATTGATATTGCAGATAATCAGCATAACATTAATTTCTAAATCTCACAAATTATATCAGCTTCATTGATACTAGAATATTGTATAAAATAATCACTGTAAATTTCTTTATAGTTTTGGATATTGCTGTTACAAAATTGCATTCACAGAAATTTTATTATTAAAATGCCAAATGCTGACCTGGAACTTGGAATAGTCCAAACACCAATCAACAATCACCTTAAAATCTTCCTTTGTGCTTAATGATCCCCTTCTACACTAGTACAGCACCTCCTTTGTATTGTATGGAAGCTAGCATGTATTAAAATAACAAATAACCAGCTGCAATATCTTCTTTATATGCTGCGCTAGCCTTAGTTGACCTTCCTAATAGCTATGTTGACTCCAAAGAGGTTGACACTGATTTCCCTTTTGGATATGATATGGTATGACTCCTCATTGTGGCATGAAAAATGTACGGCTGGGTTACACTCAGCCAACAATATGGAATATTTAGAGTTTAAATCATTTTCTACAAGCCACACACTACACGAAACTCTGTCCAAACTCACTTTCATGCACAACACTAATATTTCTGATTTTTCACTCTTGCACATGCCGCACACAAATTTTGATATTTGCCTGTAAATTTAATAAATTTGTATCTCACACCCGGAAAACCTGTAAACCTGATGAAAAACCAGTTTACTCCAAATGTGAACTCTGAAAATCTTTAACGGTCAATCTTCATCAAACCCTTATATCTGAAATTTGTTTCTGGAGGAAATTTCACAAATTTCTTCAAACGTTATTGTGCAAATGCGAGAAACTCGGATGATTTCTCCTGCTACCAGCTAGGGAGGAATCTTTCACCACCGAAGCTGGATGCTCGTAGGAATTCCCACCTAGGGTTTCAGACTCTGAAAAGCTCCACCAAAATACTAGATAAAATAATGAACAAGCCTATCAAAATTGAGCTCTTGCATCCTTTTTATAACCCCTTTTAATTTTCCCGCCAAAAAACATTAAATGCCTTTTTAATAAAGTGACATTATAAAATACCTTTTAAATATTTCCTTAACGTCACTTTATAATAATACTTTAATCTAATTATTTAATATTACCTTTTTAAATATACTTTTTGCTAGGCAATATCAAATAATTAAATTAATGTCTTTTTTTGGCGAGCCGGAAAATGGGAACATTACAGCAACTTCACCTCCTTGAAGAAGTGTGGGCTGATCTTGGAGACCACCTTCGATTAGAGGAAGACACAATTGAATCTCTCGAGTCTCATTTCAATGAGGAAAGCTTTCATAGTAAATAGAGTCAAAAATTACTTCTTGGTAGATGTAGAGTGGGAATTGTATGAGAGGAATCTTTTGAGACATTGAATATTGTTGATTGAAGAGGAAGCCAAGCCTAAGACACTAGGATTGAGGGTTGTAGTGGGAAGAAGAGAACTTGAAGGTGGTACTATTAGTGTTAGGATTACTGAGGTCTTAGGAAGGGTATGGTTTGAATGTGTTTCAAAGTGCCCAATGAGTAGAGGAGCACCTTGACTAGAACTTCTTGAGAAGAAGGTTTTAAACACTGCAGTCACATCAAACAAAGGTGGCCCCTCTAACAAATCCTAATGTTGAGAGGTAGAAGCTGCCAAAGTTCAATAGAGATAGAGGAACAAAGGCATAGGTTCCAAGCACAACTTGCTCAACAAGCCTGGTTGGTAGAACTAGAAAAGGGTAAGTTGGCATAGAAGGAATAAGAAATACTTGAACTCAAAACAGCCAATGAGAAGGCCAAGTCTTAGCTTATGGAGGTAGCACAGATGACGAAAGGTACAAGGGAGCATGAATTGATTGCTACACACCACCTCAAGGAATGCACAATGGAAATATACAAGCTCAAGGTTACCACTAAGTAACTTCACACTCTAGGCAAAACATCTTTGAATTGCAGTACTTCCAAGGATACCTTTTGTCCCTCTGATACTTTTAAGTATTTTTGTTTTGTTGGCTAGGAACCTGACTTCTTGGGGGATGATTTTATTAGAATAAATGCAATTGAAATGCTTTTTTATTAGCGGACTATTTTGTTTTCTCAACTGTCGACATTCCTAGATGCCATTGTTCATCTGTTTTGGACGCATGCTCTGTTTTCAAAACAGGCTGCTTATCACTCCAGGACTTAAAGTAGGTGGTTCTAAAACACCCTGGCAGTAATAGTGAGCTATCCTTCATTAATTTACACTCAGCCTCTAATTTATGGATTTTGCTTCTCTCCAACCAGCATACTTAACAAATTTTGTATGACTGCTTTTTTGCAGTTCTGTTAAGAACTTTGAGGATTGCATATTTTGCATCACTGCTAGAGGTTAGGATTTCATTTTAGTCTCTCATTGGGACACACCTGCACATTCGTTTTCCTCTAAACTCAGATATGCATGTGCATCACCTTTTGGGGTTTGAGAATGGAAAGTATTGCATTTAGCTAGATTATCTTCCCTTATCTTCTTATACGTCAAAAAAGAAAAGGAAAAAGGTTGTATTTCTATTGCAAGAACAAGCTGAGACATAGGGAACTAGGTGAATGACTAATCTACAGCAGGCTTTCATTTGATATTCCTTCTTGCACAATATCACACCATAGACCTAGATTGCTAAATTTGCTTGAGATTTCTTCCAGTCCCTTTGACCCATTCTTGGTCATTCATAGACATTAATATAATTTATTTATTTAGTTTTCTTTCTAGATTTCCTGAGGCATACTCCAGTTGATCTAGGTTCTAGAATCTCGTAACATGCTCTTTAACGTGACCTAAAACATCAAAAAAGAAAAATCATTTCCTGCTCTAAACCTTCCTCAGATTATAAGCTATCTTGTCTATTGCCTTTTCCTCCCATTTCTGAATGTTTTTATTCCTAAAAACTGTGTAGTACACCCTGTCTGCTCTTAGTGGATTAATTGATTCATCATTAGGTCACACCACTAGGTTAATCCTTCAAAAACCTAGGCCGTAAGATGTCCTCTGTACTTGTTGCTTCCTATGGGGTGCAATTCATGCACTTATTACTTTCCTCTTCTATACAGGTGATGAATATGTAGTTGATGTTTTGGAATTGTCCCAACTAGATCAATTTCTTTACAATTTGCATATCAATACTTGATGTATGGTGTTCATATCAAGTCTTTGTAGGACATGCCATTATATTGAGGCCTCAAGACCATAAATGAAAATATGTAGTAGGGTTTTGAATCACTTTGGAAAGCATCCTTCATTTACTCAATGTAAAATGTGTATGTGGTCAAAGTAGCTAGTAATTGATTAGTTTATTATGTCTTTAAAGTTGATTTAGTGAAGAGAGCATAGAAAAAGCTTTGAATCCTTAAAAAACTTCTATATATAATGGTTTTTTCAATTTGTCAAGACTATGTTGAGTCTGATTGCTGAACCTGAGTCCGAGTCCAAAATTAGCCTGCCAAGTCTGAGTTTGGTAACTATGATATAATCTTCTTCTTTGGTTTGGCATCTTTACCTTGTTATTCACTATTCCATAATCAAAATGAATTGTGTATCCTCGACTATTGGTCCTTGTGGCTGGATGTTTGGGAGTTTCTGTCTACGTTTCCTCTTTACATAATTGTTGAGGAGTACAAGCTGTCCATTTTACATAAGCAGTCTTCTTGACTAGGACTTCATTCATTTTACACACTCTCTGATTTGCACAATTTGCTGTGAAACTGATTTTCCAGTGTGTTTGTGAAATATTAACTTGCTCAAGTTTATTTTCTTCAAGAAAAGGTGTGCATCTAGGTGGCCTCTCCTTAAAAGCACAGAAAGTGAAAAGCTAATGAAGAATTTGTGATCTGAATTCTTGATGGTGGAAATACTTCTCTGGTGGATGTGGTTATGCAAATGTCTCAAGTTTTAACTTGAGTGTGTATTAATTTGTGGCATGATGCAGTTTGATCAAACTTTACTGAAAAAGGCTAAAAGTAAATAGATATGCGATGACAAATGAAAAAGGATTTAATATTTTCCAAGGAATGTGTTGTAAGGTACCAAGGCTTGGGTTTCAGATTTTGGATTCAGACAAGATAAAATACATTGCATCATAAGTTTGATGATATTGCTATACTTTCCTATCCCACCAATTACTTCTATAATTATAAGACAAATCTTGTTTCTTATGCTTGGCATTGGTCATTTTCATTAACATTTAAATAACTGAAAGTTGGTTCGTAACAGCAGATATTGATTGGGTGTTCAAACTTCAGGCTATGAGCTCTACAGAATCTGGAGTTGGTGCTGAGGATATTGCCTTGTGGAAATTGCTGTGTGCTTCCCGTAATATTCTTATTAATGAGATTGAAAACATTGGTAGGGGAATCAATCGGAATATTGATGATCTGATAACAATGGAAGAAATAACCCTTAAATCTATTCTGGAAAAGGAAAAATCAGCATCTGGAGAATCAGCAAATATATTGACACCATTGCACAAGGTACCGAGTGCTTACCTTCTAATGAAAGCACTAATGTATATCTGATTGACAGTTATGATTGCAATCTATCAATGTACATATGCTAGTTCTGGGTTGCTTTTCTTAGTTGTAGGAATTTGTTCTTACTTGATTTGCAATTGGCGATTTATCACTTTTGGGCAGCAAGACATTGAATTGTCTGAAGTGGTTGAAGAGAACTACTGGTCAATGCTATCCAAGGCAGATACGCTAAAAGCATTTCAGGCATTGGAAACTCAGCTTTCATCTATTTGGAGTTCATTTTTGACATTCCACAGGTATTGGAAATTTAAAGAAAGAATCTTATTACTTTTTTTTTTACAAAAAATATGTCGTCCTACAGATGAAGGAAACTGGACTTTTCCTTTGAATTGTCAAGGTGCATTTCTATAAGTCAGTTTGCAAGAGGGTTACATTCATGACCATTGAATATGCATGTATATTTAAAATTTGAATAAAATGCATATATTTTATATGCAGTTCATGATTTTTATAATTCAAGAAGACTTGAGTGCTATAAAACCGCTTTAAAAGAGAATATGACAAAAAGTATGACTTGCCTAGTGCAAAGACTCTCTTTAATTTCTTTTGTCCGCTAACTCTATTGAATCTTATCTTTTCTCCCATTTCTCTTAGAGAGCATAGGATAGAAATCCTGGAGTATTTACGTCATGTATGGGTAGAAGATCGGAGCACAGAGTGGTCAATGTGGTTGGTACACAGGATGGAACTTAAGCAAGATGACACAGCTAATGGAGATTCTAGTGATGGTTCCCGCTACTTGCAATTTTCCAAGGAATCTTTCACAAGAACTTCCAATGAAGATGTAAGATGTATTGGTTGTGACACCTCTGTGAGAAATCAATTTAGTATTGACAATTCAATGGCTGGATTGTTTGATAAAAAGTTGCCAACATAATTTTCTTACTAACAATTCTTTTCAATAATATTGTTGCACTATGGGTTTTTTCTTATATTATGTTTTTGTTCACAGCCAGCATTAGTTGCAGCAGCTTCTGCTGAGCTACATCGAAGGAGCATTGAGCAAATGAAGGTATATGATTACTTATTGTAAAATTAAAAATAACCTTCTTTGGAGCTCTTCACTTTTAGTTTCATTGCTGTATAAAAGTTTATGATTTGAAGTTTGTTGTAGTTATCATTGGCTTTTTTAACGTTAAGGATGCTATTTTTGGTGCAGATAGATAACCGCTTTCTTCAAGATATGCAAATATTTGGTAGTCTATCTCGGGTACCAGTCCTTTATATTGAACGTCACTTGATACAGTCTCAGAGTTCTTGTTTGGTTGAAGATGCCATTTCCTCAACCATAAATGGTGCTTCGGACACAGTTGGAGATGTCATCATACCAAAAGAGGGATTAGCAAGTTTGCCTTCAAAGATGGCCAATCCTAGTTTAGCTAGAAGGGCATTGAGGGTGGTTGTCTTTGTCCATGGATTTCAGGTTAGCTTATCGACCAATGGTGGAACTCTGGGTGTAGGATTTATTCCTTTACATTTAGATGAAGCACTATGTAACTTGATGGTCACCTCACTTTTCTAACTTTTATTACATTCATTTATGAGTTCTCCCATTTGATCCTTTTTAAAGTGTAGGCAATTTAATGTTTATGATTGATTAGAGCATTAGCAATCAATTTATGTTTAATATCAAATATGCAGTAAGGACTACGTTTTGTATCTCTTTGTGGTGCTTCTATTGTACAGTTATAGGCATTGGTGAACCTTGGGCTTCTCATCAATACAAGAGGTAAAGGGATAATTCTAGCTGCTAGTATCCTACGAGACTTAAAAATAGAAAAGAGGGAATACTAATATCCTTATAGTTATAATCCATTTGTATTTTATGAGAAAACAACTTCCCATTTTGTTCATTCATTCAGAATGGTGTAAACAAGAAGGAAAGAGAAAAAGTTCACTTCCTAAGAATCTTCATATTACTGTATATAAAATAGGCAGTTCCTGATAACAAGGAAACCTATTTTTGGAAAGGATCACAGTCTTGAACTTGCCTTGAAGTCTTGACATTAATCCATTTTGAAAAGTAAATTGGATAGTGCCTCCAAACGAAATCCAGAGAAATCTGATTTAGTGGGTGTGATTAGAGATGCTTCTAGTTTTGATTACATATTCCATTCATGTCCAATGGTTGGAAAATTAAGTTGCTGACCATTTGGTCACCATTGAAATATCCCTAGAGTATGCATTTTAATACAATTAAACATAACTTTTCTAGGTGCATGGATTACAGAGACCCCTATACTCGTTCATTAGGATGCTATCGTCTTCTAGGATGTATAATCAGTATAGGGATTGCAACTTGGTATAGTGTCCAAAAATTGATCTAGTTAAGGGGAATTTCATATTCATCATGAAAGACATGTAATTAGGTGTAAGTCCTAGTTGGAAGAACTACAATATCTTGAACAAAGCATGCCATTTTTCACATTTTAACAGAGTCATTTGGAGGCATTGCTATAGGGAAGCTAAAAGGTTGATGACAAATTAGCTACTATGGGGTTTACATATAGCACTTGCTTCCATTCTTGGAAAGGCTTAATATCTTTGATTGAGTGGGACTTAGGAGCACCTAGGAACATGAATACTATAGCTAAGTTGGTTCCTCCCACCTGTACCTAATGTCTTAATTTTTTAATTAGTTTATGTTACATCACCATGATTAAAAGTTTGACATCCCATAGATCTCCCCCAAGTTCATGCACGTGTAATCCTGTGAAAAATTAGCTGCCTTGAGGCCACTTTAATGACATTCCATTTCCTTATATATTTATTTTTCAGCTTAGTCTAATCTCTCAACTCTTTGGTTTGTGGGTTAAGGTGGTGTATAGGAACATTGGCCAAGCTAAAATGCACAGCCGTCGTTTAATCCAAGATTCTTCTATCCTACTATCTATTGAGAGCAACATTCTCCATCCCAGACGTGATGATCCTGAAATTTGTGCTAGGTCCTAATGGTTTGGCAAGGAAGGATGGAGTCAAGTTCAGCATTACTTTTCTTAGGATGATTTCAGTTAGAATTTTCCTAGGAAAGTGAAAGGAAGAGAGGTATGAGATCTTCTCTTGGTCCAAGTGCTTTCCTCAAATTCAACTCTAGCGATACCACCAAGAATGGTTACGAGATCCAGCCAGATGTGGTTCAAATCCGGTCCATTCCATATATTTTGGACCAGTTGGATTTGTCTGATTCAATCTGGATTGTTTAATTGCTATTGAATTAATATAGATTTTTATAAAAATTCCAGATTTCTGAATTATTTTGACCTCCCAAATGAATTGAGTTTTCGGAACTTGGGAACTATGCTGCCAAGTCCATTCTCACGATCTACAATAATGCCAACTCATGTTTCCTGGTCCACACTACTTACGAGCACTCTTTCAAAGTTTTTAGTATCCCAAGATCATCAATCCATATCCAACAACTGTTGCACACACATTTCCAACGGCACAAGCCAATCTAAGCAATTTGGATGTGGTGCCATCCAAGCATTCACTAGACCTTATCTGTCTTCATGATTGAATTTTTCAGGGTTCAAGACACCTACAAACTAAATTGCTAAGTTCCACACACAACACATGGTACCACCCAAGGCTGAGAATGTTTTTTCCTTTTCCCTGAAGGGCAGAGCTCCTCCATATCATTAGAAAGACTCAAGAGTCACATGGAGCTTAACTGTTCCATCTCACAATGATTCTTTAGCCTTCACAGATTTGTAAGATTATGTATACATATCTATATCTCTAGATAACATAGACATAACATAGACTAGCTAGTGGAAGATAAACAGCTATGCATCTCCCTAAGAGTATGCTATGTCAAACACACGGAATAATAATTTTTTTGTTGCAGTTATAATATCTATACCATGTTTCTTTGTGTGATCGTTATATATCATATCTAATTATATAATCTGTCATTTATCTTGCTTCTGCACATATAACACATGTAGGTTCTCACGATTTAGTGTGTTGTCCCCCAGATATGTTCTAGGATCTGAATCCCCCCTTGCACTTGTTCTTGGGCTCAAACTGCAAGACCAATCATACTTCTTAGGTTCAGCCAACATAAGCTTGCAAGATCATTTGGAATTTAAGGTACAAGTGAATAAATTGGAAATATAGCAGGCAGAATGGAGGAAAATCAATAGAGATTAACATAGCTAAATAAGGAAGTTGTCTCTTGTGTAAGACAGGGTATTCAACACATTGTGAGTGATGGACATTAGTCTGCCTTCCCAGTTGACTGCCTTGCTCCTCCCCTGTTGGTAGTCCTTGCAATGACCAAACCTTATCTTTTTAAAAGGAAGAGGGGCAGCTCTACTAAGGCAGAAGCTCAATTCTTTTGTGCGCAGGCAGAAACTAACCTTGAGAAGCCGTTGCATGCTCACTCAGAGCAGGAGTTGGCTGAAGAACAATAAAAGAATGATGCAGGGCTCACATCAGCACTGTGTGAGCAGAGTTCCTGTGGGATTTTAGGTTGTCCATGCTTAAGTAGCTTGGATTTGTGTGTTCCATGATCTTTTTTATCTTCTGCCTTTTGGTAATTTGTAATATTGAGAGACAGTGGCTGGAAACTGTTGGGATTCTATATTACATCTATATTATATTTAGTAGGTTAATAAATAAATAGTTATATGTTAGTAAATAGTAATGTTAGTGTGTTGAATAATGTTGTTGAGTATTATATTTCTGTGTTGGTAGTTTAGGTTAGATGTGTGTGGGATTTTTTTTGGCAAGGTAGTTGTAGGGTGGTTGATGGGAAGAGCCTGTTACAAAGCCAATGCAAACAATGTAATATTCTCTAGATGAAATCAATGTAATATAGTTTTATTTGGTGTTATTCTCTGCAATATGATTTACTCTTACATTATTTGTGCTTGCAATTTCAACATGGTATTAGAGCAGTTTGATGATTCTTGAAGATGGTAAAGAGGATGAAGTGCGGGGCTTATCTTGAGTCAGATTTTTGCTCAGCAATTTAAATTTTATTTATTTGGAGTGCATTTTAATCATTGTGCTGCTGTTGTCTATCGCTCGCATGAGGAAATTGTAGAAGAGAGACAAAGATGCTAAAGTGGAAGTTTGTTTGCTGCATATAAGACAGTGTTTTGCACCAAGTGCGATAATTTGGAAGTGTGTGATATTAGTGTCTTCTTTCCAAGTCTGGCCATTGTTGTACCCAAACCAAATTTTTTGCTTCATTAAGGAATTTTGCTTAAAATAGTTTAAACCTTGTAAAATGATGTTAAAAGTCAGTGTTTGGGCAAATCAAGTATGGGCTTTTAGTCAGTTTGATGTCAATAAGATACTGGTGAAATTTGGAAAATTTGAAAATTAGGGTTTTTGGACCCCTATTTTTAGGCAAAAAACCCTAAAAATTGAAACTTGTTATAATTGACTGAAAATTGTTTTGATTGGCTTATTTCACTTCACGATCACAGTGGTGAAGTCAGATTCAGTTAAAAGTCAGTTTAAGTCTAGTGGGTAGTTTTCACTTTTTCAGGGGAGAAGTTAGGACCTTTGAGGTCGTCAATGGCAGATGGCCAGATACCAGGTGTCGAAATCTAATCTTAAAACACTCCAACGAAGATTCTATGGCAAGATATGTTCAAAATGATGCTTCCTCTCGAAGGGGATTTTTGTCGAGGTGAAAATCATCGAAATTTTTCCAAGGGGCGCCCTAGATTTTAGAGGCGCAGATTACCTTTTTGAGATTTGTCACTTCCAAGAAGACTTCTCCGAAATACTGTTAGCTTCACGATGAGCCTACTAGCCAGTTCGGAAGATCTGTCTAGCACTTGAAATTAGAGATTGAACGAGAAACGAGGGAGATCAAAATTTGATTAACACTAGAGCAAAAAGCGCCCCCATTAGCCAGGGGTGCTCTCATCTTTTTGAGGTACCAAATGGAGGTTTCTGACCAAATGATACCCAAGATGTTTGTCTCACACTTGATCTAGCTTCGCAATGAATCCATCAACGGATGAATTTGAGTTGCTGAACTGCCGGAATCAACAGTCAAACATGAGGTTTTATCATGGTCAAAAATGTCAGAAAAGAGCAAAAGCACCCCTAGAGGCCAGGGGCGCCCAAGGTTTTGGAGCCTTAAATTTAGTTGTTTGGGTTATCTCAGATACTCATCCTGTTCGTGATGCTTCCAGCTTTCTGTTGCATATCTCAACTGGGTCAGAAGACTTGTCAGCAGCCTGTAGCCGGGGATTAAGTGGATTTTCAGTCGGTTGAAAAAATGGCTCTCTAGGAGAAAAAGCACCCCTAGAGGCCAAGGGCGCCCAAGTTTTTCAGTTGTCAGATGATGTTTTTAGGAAAAGTGCTCTCCAAGAGATCATGTTCAGAACTGAGCCAGTTCCGTAGTGAGCTTGTCAGCTAGTTCTAAAGTTTTGTTAGTTGCTAGAGAATGCGAGATGAAGTGAGGTCAAAATCACCTTCAAAATGATGAAAATGCATGAAAGTTTTCTTAGTCTGAAGCAAAAAAGCACCCTTGGAGTTTCATGCGATTTTGTAACAAGTGTCTTCCCTTTTGAATTGTTAGGCGCTTTGTTCTTCTTAGGAGGGTTACTCCTCTTCTTTTGTTTTGGTTTCGACGAGGATGGCAGTGAAACATCCATCTGTGGCGGCTCTGTTCTTGGCATGACTGCCCTCCTAGTCTTCTTGCTATCAAGGTAGAGTATGTTGTTTTGAATAACTCTACTCGATCTCTCCTCGATAGATGAATATTCTTTGGCAAACCAATCAGCAGCAGGAAGTGGTTGTGTATCAACCTGTTCTTTGAAAAATTGGGGAAGCTCATCCCCATCGTCATCTAACAATCCTCCCACATCTTCTGACATGAAGACAAAAATCTGTGTGAGGGAGAACCTGCTATAGTTGTGTCGGCGCACCTCGAAGTCATCTTCGCAGTTGACCCAATAATCCTCCATTGTAGGCTTGTGGTAAGGGCAACCACCAAGGCGTGTTGAATAATGACCCCAAGGGTCATATGTGTGTGCATCAACAAGATACTTGAGTTTGTATTTCTCCAACTCTTGTCCTATAGCCTTGGCATCAACTGCTGTACTGCACCAGTATATTCCCATTTGAAATGGAAAGTTGGCAGCTGGTTTACGCTTGTGGCGCAAACGTAGATGAACATCATATAATTGCCTCAGGAACTCCATGAAAACTGTTCTATCTGAAGGATAGCGAGGTAGCATGGTTGGATTTCCTGTATATCCGTAAACGCGGATGTAGGTGTATGTAGGGAACTGAATGAACCAGTCTGCCCAATCAACCATTGCTGCTCTGACAACCGCTGAGATACAAACATGCAATTCCTGGTCTAGGTTTCTCACTGTGTACATCAAGAAAGCCTCTTGCACACGCTTGAAATGTCGCTCAGACTTTGTGAACTCAAGTTGGTCATAGTATTGATAAACTCTCTGAACACTAAGAATACCCACTGTGTTCAATCCTCTAAACTAACTCTGATAGGCAGTCAAGTATACGAGATAGGAACATATATGAAACTGGTGGGCAACTAGGAAACCGGTAATTTGCTTGTGTAGGATGTTGCTGATAAGAGAGGCCCAGTCATAATGCTCTCGCCTGGAGATGATCTGTTCAATGTAGTACATCCAGGGCTAGAATTTGTTTGCATCTGCATGACTGGAAACGCGATTGAGAAGAGTAATCAAAATCGCGTACTCATCTTTGTATTCTCTGTGACCCACATTACTTGGCAATTTGTTTTTCTTTTGTTTCAACCACCTTTCTGCCATCTTGTTCTGACACACGTCCTTATCAGCATTGAATGCTCTTTCACACTAGTCCATGGTGATGACCAAACTGTTCGGATGTTGAGGAATACCAAAATATCTTTCAATGTCCTGGGGCTTGAGACTACAAATCACCCGTCCATCTATTGACTGGATTTCGCTAGTAGAATTGTAATGCTTGACACAAGACATCACAAATTCTATGCAATGGACTGAAATAGGGAGTGAAGCTGCCTCTAGCAACCCGGAATCTCGAATGTTTTGAAGTATTGCATTGTTTATCTTAATCAGATCCAAGATAGCTTCTGGAAGCACCTTATGCAGATCCGTGTCAACCATTCCAATGAAGTCATAAGTCAAGACTGACTTAGTCTTGAATTCGATCTGTGTGTACTGCATTCTGAAAAACTCGCCTGTTGACTGTAAACTTGACTATATTCTGACAACTTTTCTTGAAGGCTAAAAATAACATGCTGAGGCTAAAAATAGCTTGTCGGAGGGCAATTTTTGCCAAAAAAATTCTGAGATATGGGTTTTGTCCAAAAAAAGATTCTAAGACAACCCAAAACGTCAGAATTGCAAAAAATTGACTTCTACACTACTATGCAAAGGAATTTCAGTTGAGAAAATCAAAGCTTTGAGAATCGATGCTCTAGAGTAAATTTTCCTGAAAAATTCTTACACATGAGATTTGTAGAGGAAGCTATGCTGAACCAACCCAGGTGATTTGTTTCCGGTCAAAAAGTTGCTGAATTCTCAACAAGTGCAGCAAAATTAAGACGAGAAATGGAACTGACTCGGAGTCCCGAAAAATTAATAATATTAAAATATTCAGTTCACCCTTACATGTGAATTTGCAATTTAATATAAAAAAGGGCGCCAATATTAGAATATTGAGCAAAATCGCCCCTTTAAAGCTGGCATGCAAAAGACTGAAATTTAATATTATTTTAATGAGTTAACTGAAATCTCTACATCCGGGTGCGCTCAAAAAAATTTACTAATTCCGAAAAGCCCAAATTTGACTCTCCAGGCGACCCCTAGCAATAGTTGAGATTTTTTGCTAACTTCCTACTTTATAGCTCACTAAAAAGTTACGATTGCCTCTGTTGAGCTTTGATTTCTGAAAGCCTGATTGATGCTGTGACTGAGCTGAGATATCCACTGCGAAGCCTGCAGAACCAAGATGAAATGTCTACTGGGAACTGTGATTGCTAAAAACCATGTTTGATGCCTCAAAAAAAAAGTCGCCCTTGATTAAATTGATGCAAGGTCTCCAGACTTAGTCATTTCTCCATTTTTCCATTTGGCGCTTCAAACTGCTGCTACTGGTGAACGATGGCTCCCGTCGACTGGATGATAGATCCATCGCGTAACTAGAAGAATTCCACAACCAATGATTGTATATAAGGCATCTGAAAGTTGAGTTAAGGACCCTAAAAGCAAGGGCGCCCCTAGCCTGCAATAGTGCAATTACCATTTTGATAAAAGTGTAACTTTCATTTGAACACCATACTTTGACCCCTGACACTGGGAGCTGGAGTGCTCCGATTCGCGCACCGTTGATCTCGTTGCGAAGCTAAAACAACTTAGAAGAGATGTTCTTGGTGTTGATGTTAGCAGCGTCTGTAGCATTCTTCCAGCGATATCATTACTTTGAATAAATTAGATAATAGCTATAAGCTATCTAATTTATAAGATCTCAAAAGGCACGACTTAAAGACATTTCAATTTGCTAATGAAGATAAACATTAAATGATGATTCATCATTATTTGTCAAATATCATTTATTTATCAAGAGGCACGATTTATTTTAATAGCCGACTTTATCTTATTGGCGCAATTTTTTAAGAAGACGTCTTTACTTTGAGGCCGACCAGTTTGGGAAGAATCACGTCTTTTCATTTAAGAGATGTATATATTCTTGTTGCCTTTGTTCACTATGATCAGCGATTTCAAGCAAGTTCGAATATTCATTCAAGTACGAATTCTTCTAAGGCAGTGCGAATTTATCTAAGGCAGTGCAAATTCATTAAAGGCAGAATTGTATACTGTCAGGTGCAGATTATTATCTGCTTCTGTATATTGTGTAGGTGCTGCAGGATTGGCCTTGGTATTGGCCTCATTGTAAAGAGAATTGTTGCCTCTATTTATATATATAAGTGAGATCTATTGTTGCTGGGTTTTTCTCCCTCAAGAGGAGGGTTTTCCCAGGGTATCTGCTGTGTTATTGTGTCTGATTTTGAATTAATTTTCTGTGCACTTATCTGATCACTAAATTTAACATGGTATCAGAGCGGGTGTGAAAAAGATCGTGATTAGATTCGTGCTTTCACAGCATTACTCTATTCTTTGTTGAAGGTTCTTGTCTATCTATACATCATTTAAGATGGTGAACGGATTGAAGATCGAGGATAGACTCGATGGAGCTTCAAACTACACCTCATGGAGATTCCGAATCATGCTTACATTAGAGGAAAATGATTTGGTTGAATTTGCAGAGACCAAGGTTCCCGAACCTGAAGAGGAAGAAGAGAAGCTGCAATGGAGGAAGAAAGATATCAAAGCAAAGAAGTTGCTAGTTGACTCCGTTAAAGACCACATCGTCCCTATTGTTTCTAAGTTGAAGACTGCGAGGGAGATGTTCAAAACTTTGGAAGAAATGTATGAAATCAACAACACCAGCCGGGCTCTTGCGCTGAAGCAACAACTTCATCATGTGAAGATAACAAAAGGAGAGACCGTGATCGCCTACTTCATGAGGATTGCAGAATTGAGGGATCAGCTCTCCACAATTGGCCATATGGTTGAAGATAAAGATTTGACAATGCTTGCACTCAACGGCTTGCCATTATCTTGGGAGTCCTATATTCAAGGAATTAGTGCGAGGTCTAAACTCCCGAAGTTTGATCGTTTGAGGGCCGATTGCATCCAAGAGGAATCAAGGTTGATGGCTAGAGGTGTTGGCCCAAGTTCTTCTAATCAAGAAATCCATGTTCTTGCAGCCCAAGCTTCGAAGAAGAAAGGAAAAGGTGGAAAGAAGGGTCACTTCAAGAGGAATCGTGATAAAGGAAATGATGATGCTTCCCCTTCCAAGAAGAAGCGAGACTTGTCTAAAATTCAATGCTTTAGGTGTGACAAGTTTGGTCACTTTGCCAAACATTGCCCTGACAGACCTAAGCATCAAGCCTCTGTTGCAGATGTAGAGAATGTTTCTCCATAGAAGGATGAATATCTGTTTTGCTCAGCCTTGTCAAGCAATGTTGCCACCGACACCAACACATGGTTGATTGACAGTGGTGCTTCTCGTCACATCACCGGGTTCAAGGAGCACTTATCAAGCTTGGTGAAGAAAGACTCTTTGGAACAAGTTATCATTGGAGATGATGCTAGTTACACTGTGAAAGGGATTGGGACCTCTACTCTCCATTTGGATTCAGGCATCACACTTCAGTTGAGCAATGTTCTTTATGTTCCGGGGATCAAGCGCAATCTCATCTCTATTTCAGCCCTAGAAGATAAAGGATATCAAATTGCCTTCTCAAAAGGCAAAGTTCTTGTATGGATGGAGAACTCTAGCTTCAAGGATGCTCAAATTATTGGAGTTAGACATGAAAGTCTTTACAGGGTTTGCACTCGTCCTCTTCAAGCTTTGGTTCATGATACTTCTTCTCTATGTGATCTTTGGCATCGAAGATTTGCGCATCTACACTTTCGTGCCTTGCCTATTATGGAGAAGATGGTGACAGGTCTACCTAAGTTCGACAAGGAGCATGAAGGCACTTGCAAGGGATGTGCTCTAGGTAAGAATGTAAAAGCCACTTTTCAGAGTAGTGAAAATAGATCTAAGAGTATTTTAGATCTCATCCATTCAGATTTATGTGGTCCTATGTCTGTTCCGTCTTCAAGCGGATTTTTGTATTATGTACTGTTTATTGATGATCACTCTAGGAAAACTTGGATTTATTTCTTGAGGTCTAAAGAGTCTGAGGAAGTATTAGCTAGATTTAA
>VDFB02124614.1:0-17510 GCA_007258455.2 Sequoia sempervirens | reverse complement strand
CCTTCATGCCTATGTTGGCTATCTTGAGGACACCCTAAACATTATTACTAAGATGCCAGGTAAACCTTTGGTTCTTGTGGGTCATATATGAATATAGGTTGAGTATTCTAGAAACACTACTTTTTTAGTTGAATCCTAAAAATGTTGCAACTTATGTTCTTCTCTAAAACATCTATGCAAAATCGGGGAGGTGTGGTGAGGTTCAAATAGTAAGGAGATTGATGAAAGATACAAGAATTAAAAAGATACCTGCATGTAGTTGGATTGAAGGGCATAAAATGGTACATGATTTTTTGTGTAGGAGACAGATCACATCCACAAACATGGGATATCTATGAAAATTTTGAGAAATTGGCTTGGAACATGAAGGCAACAAGGTATTTCCATATTTAAGTCTTTTACTCAATGTTGTGGAATATAAGAAAAAAGAATCATTTATCTGCCACCATAGTGAAAAGTTAGCAATTGAATTTGGTTTGTTAAACATGGCCCCTGGTACAACTATTAGAGTTGTTAAGAACCTTCAAGTATGTTCTGATTTTCACACTGCATCTAAATTCATCTCCAAGATTGTTGCAAGAGAAATTATTTTAGAGATGTGAACCATTTCCATCATTTTAAACAAGGAAAATATTCCCGTGGAGAATATTGGTGATGCTAAATGAAACAATTTGGAAAATAGGCTTTTACACTATAATAATGTGCACTACATCGAGCATCTAGTAATAACGAAGGGACATCCATCAAAGTACAACAACAAGGATTTTTTTTTGTCATATGTTGTAGTTACAAGTGCCCTACTAGACATACATGAAAATGTGGAAGCAATATACACAAGGCAAGCAAACTATTTCAAAAAATTCCTTGAAGAAATGTGATATTTCTTTTTATAGTTTAACTGCAATATCGCACTGTTTTGACATGATCCTTGCAGTGATGCAGGATGTTACCGCTACACCGCACTATTATTGCTTGACCTTCATGGTAATGCGGGATGTTACCACTACACCGCACTGTGTCTTCGTGGCTCTTGCGGGGATGCGAGAGAAGTATTTGAGTTACCGCCATACCACATATTTATTGCTCAGCCTTCGCGGTAGTATGGGATGTTACCACTACACCGCACTGTGTCTTCTTGGCTCTTGCAGTATGGTGGTATTATGAAGCTTGTCACAACAGTCTTATGAAACTTATCACGACCATCTACTACCTTGACACAACATTCTTATGAAACTTGTCAATATTTATGGGAACCTTTTAAATTACATTCAAATCTATAAGGAAACTATCCTATAGGGATGACAGTCCCAAGAAACATGGCAATGGTTACACGAATAAATAGTTAACTAGAAACCATGAATTTTCAATGCATAATGGAGAATATACAAAGAGTTAAGTCAGTGAGCAAACATTCTTGGGCCTAATTTTCATCAAAAGTATGACAATCTAAGAGTTTTTAGTAGAAAAGCATATACCCTCAAAGACCTAATAGTCATAATAGACCTAGTGATAGCTTTTAGAGTCATAAGAATAAATTCATAAGAGAATAGATGTAAGAGCATAAAAAGACACTAAGATGGAAGGGAAATTGGTAGAGTTGAAGAACCAAACATGTAGTGAGAAGGTAGGGAGAACAAAGTAATTTATAGTCAAGAGCATCATGGTAGTTTCTCAGGTGACTATATTTGGGCAAGGAGAGAACTTAGTGACATGATGCAGAAGCACCGTGCTCCACCTTCCCTTGGTCGATGTTGCTCCCTCGTCGACAAAACTTTGTCTTATCAGCAGGAGGTTTCTACTCATTCCAGTTGCAGAACGATGGTGTTGATAGTGATAAGGTCGTGGTGAAGTTACATCGGCAAGAGACTAAGATTTTGGTGGGACCATGTTTTATGTCCCAACGATGACCCAATGGTGACAAAGTGCAATGGGTTCATTGGCGTGAGTGTGTAGTATCGATGGGAAATCAGTCTTTGTCCCAGTGATGGGGCTATCAGTGTGAAGTGAAGACATTTCAGTGAGAGTGAATGGTTTCAATGAGACTCATCCTAGAGTCTCACCGACAACCCGACATAATGATGTCAGCGAGTTGCAAGTTTTCATAACCTTACAACCTCTGACAAGAGGTTCTAGAGTTCATTTTTTTGGCGATTTAGCAATGTGTGATGGAAGACTTATGGTGGGATCTGATGGGTTGATAAAGATAGATTGTGATGTGTACAAGAAGATGGTGATTATCAATTAAATGATCGTGCAATTCACATCCTTGTTTTGAATTATGTGGCTGTGAACTGGAATGGTTGATTCCACATCAGAATGATCTATGTATTGGTTGTTGGTCTCATCTGTGAGACTTGAGTGTTTTGGGGAGATATGTTTTGAGGTTCCCTCAACAGGGTGATGGTAAACATCGGCGAGAAGCAAGTGTATCAGCAAAAGATGATTTCAAGTCTCTCTAATAGGACGATGAGATGAAAGATATGGGATAGCTTGAGATGAACAATGTAGATGAATGGTCAAAGGTGGTGGATGATGAATAGGTCACAACACTTGGCGAGGTGAGATTTAATGCCATTCCATATCATTTTTTTGGAATCCTTGTTCATTGGTCAATGATTGGAAGCTACTGATAGCGAGGTAACTGCATGGTAATGGTATGAAACAGGAGTGAAGAATGACAAGGCTGACATGAAGGAGAAGACTTGCTAGTGATGACAAAGAGAAGAGATATATACCCATCATAAAGAACAGGTTGGAAAGAAATGAGAGAGGTTGGTAAGAAGGGAGAGCTGACCCGAGCAGAGCAAGAAAGTTGAAGAGCCATCTTAGCGGTTAACAGGAGAGAGCTCGAAGAAGAGAGCTTCAGAGAGTAGAGCATAATGTGAAGTGGAACAGGGGATTTCCCTATAGATGTGAATTTTTGGATGTAATCCTATAATTTGCTCCAAATAAATAAAAGAGAGTTGTTGACCTATGTTGTGTCAATATGTGTGTGTGTGTGGTCTATGTTGGCTGTGAGATTGTGATGGCCTGATAAGGTCCTCCGATCTTGATTGCACCATGACAACACTATCATCAAAACAATAAGGATACTCAAAACCCTACCAAACCCTAGGGCCTTTTTCATCACCTTGTAGAGATCTCAAACATGCATGAAAATATTTCACAAAGACTAAAATCATCTCTATTTTTTCTTATCACAAAAAGTAACAAAAATTTAGATTTACAAGTGATGAAAAGAAGTACATGGAAAGTATATTATGCTATTTTTTAAAAAAAAAAACTTAACCATTTACTATCCAATACAATCTAACAAAATACAAATATACAATGAAATATTATGATTAACAAAATGATAATTTTTACGATTATCTTAAGGTAGACAAAAAAAAAAATTGTGCAAATGAAAAATAATATTCTTAGATTATTCTGAACAAATAACATTTTCATTTACATCATTTTCAAGCAACATTTTTTTAGATCCATCCAGTTGTACAAAAATAAAATCAAATTTGCAACGATCTCAAAGATCTAAAGGTTTAAAAATCTAATATTTTTAGATCTATTGGGTGTATCCTGCAAACTTTATCATAGAAGGATGGGTCATCACCTCATTTAGACCTGTATGGGGAACTACCTTTGTTGTTTCCATAGAATCCAAAATAGGCCTAACAAATCCTGGAAGAAATAACCCTATAAGCATGCAAAAGGAAAAGCTCAATCAGTAGTAATTTACTAATTTTCATTCAACTTCTCTCAGAATCATTTTAAGTACTTTTTTTTTTTTTTTAAATTTATTCATGCAAACGCTAACGGAGCTATGAACCGTATACAACCATTCACCACTTCACCCCAACCGGTTTGAACCTTGGTGGAAAGAACAACAAAAGCCACCGATAAACCATTACACCATGCCAATACCGCAATCATTTTAAGTTCCTGATTCTATTGTACTTTAAATATTTATAATATGAAGTTTAGCTATTCAAATAACTTAAATAATTTTAAGTTATAAAATTGATAAATAGGCTTTAGCAATTAAAAAAAAATCCACTTCTAAAATTTTAAATATCTTTACTATATCTATTTACCATTGTTAGAGAGTTGAAAAATGTGAATTGTCCTATGTCCTATAGGACTAAGAAAGGAATAACACTATCAAATAGTGATTGAATCATAACAAACAGTCCAAAAACAATGAAATTTACTGTCAAATGGTGACAAAGATTTGTCCTCTAAGTCATTTGTACATGGTGATTGAGAACACAATGAGTAAGAAGTAAAAGAGCACTGGATCATAGCACTACAAAATGGTCATGAGTTATGCAATGAACTTCAATGTTCTTTTGATCAAAAAGGAGATCGAGATAATAACCAAAATACTGATGTGCACAGAGCATGTTCATGGAGTGCAAACTTCCTTACAAAGAAATTACCATAGCAAAGTTTGAGGTGAATTGCACTCATATAAAGGATATGACATGTTCTAACATGTATTTTAATTGTTGTAGCATAACAGTTGTGTTAAATAGTTAATTATATAACATTGTGCCTTCTGTTATACCTTTCTAGATAAAATACAAGGATTCTATATTATAAGACAATTATTACTAAATTAAATACATTCTTTCTCAATGTTGTTTGTTATTTCATTTTGACCAAGACAACTGCTAGAAGATTTCTAAAAATCATATAAAAATTTTTATTCTAGGATGAATGTTTAAAATCTTTTCTCATCAGAACAGAACAAGCTACCACATCTCGACCTGCAGAGTTCTTATCACGCATTTTTCATCTTCTTCTTTTCCATTCTACTTTCATGAGTCCATGAAGAATCCTCAACCTATAGATTCTTTTGTTATCCATAACTTTACCAGGTGTCGAGGATAGCTTTGAGCTTTTACCCAAGTAGCAATTCAAAAAAATTGGCCTTACTAGATCAAAATTTTGGTAAGGCCAAATTTTTTCAATTGTTGCTTGGGTAAAAACTCAAAGCTATCCTCAACACCTAGTAAAGTTATGGCTAACAGTGGGATCTAAAGGCTAAGGAAGTTCTTCATGGATAGAATTAGGAATAAATTTCAGAATGGAAAAGAGAGTGGAAAAGTAGAGAATTTGATGAAACTCTTACAAAGTTTAGGTTAATGATTGATGCTTTTGTCCATTGTTATGATGGGAAAGATTCTAAACAATCATCTTGGAATAAAGGATTTTACTGTGATTTTGAGAGCATCTTCTATACAGCAGGCTATCTTAGATCAAATAAATGAAGCAAAAAATTGTGAAAGAGCCAACAATTTTGAATTTGAAACAATGGTGTCTTATGTATAGAATCCTCCTGTGATTTTTTCCTAGAATAAGGTATAGCAATTTAAAATTTGAAACAATGGTATATGAACAACTATTTAGCCTATCTGTTATGCTACAACAATTAACTACAAGCTAGAACATATACATATCAACATAAAATACTAAGTGCAATTCACCTCAAACTCTGTTGTACCTAAGTATGACAGTACCTAAGCTTCTAGTATTTCTAGATAGAACCTATAGTGGAAAAGTGTAGTCTCTATTTGAAGGAACCATCTTCGGAGCTCTTCCCTAAAATGAGGGTTGAAAACATTAGAAGAAAAGCAATACCATAATTCTAAAGTAATAATTTGTATCAAGCCAAATGTCAAAAAGTATAATTAAAAAGAAAAATCCTTACAATTGGACCTCAAATTGGACCAAGCAGATTTATGATTTTATCTTTAGAATGTAGGAACTTTCTTTTTCGGAGCTTCACGACCTCAAATTGGATCTAAAATTGGACAGATAAAATTTATGATTTTATCTTTAAAATTTAGGAACTTCCTCTATCAGAGCTTCACTACCTCAAATTGGATTTGAAATTGGTCCAGCATATTTATGATTTTATCTTTAGAATGTACAAACTTTCTCTATTGGATATTAAAGATCTTAGGTTGGATGTCCAATTGGACCAGTAGATTTACAAGTTTACCTTTAGAATAAAGAAACTTCCTATGTCATATATTAAAAAATTCCTACACTCAAGTTCTACTTCTGAGCGAAAACATCTGGAAGTGTTTCAGACTGGCTAAAGGTACTCTCCAACCTGGTTATGACACCGATAGCAATCCATTTTTTCCTGAACCATCCATACCCGAATGTTGCATCACAATATATTCTTCATGCACATAAAAATGCCACATATTAACCCCTTCTAAATAAAACTCAAAATCATCATAAAACCATAACTAATAAATCATTTCACCTTCAAAAAGAATCTGATGTCATTTACTATCAAAACAAAAGTTGTATAAATCACAAAAAATCCAAGAAGCCATCCATCCAAAGAGAGAATAAGCAATGTAAGGATTTGAGCAATATAATTCTAAAGGGTTATGCTATAACAGTAATGGAATCACCATAAGAGAAAAACTGAGAAACAAATTCTTGTGACTGTAATTATGTGATCCATAACTCTATTGGTCATGTGGCACAGTTGTGCTATAACAAATTCAAGATGCCTTCATGTGTGACCCAAGTTTAATGTGGCTATGTTGTGATAGAAATGGAGGAACTCATATGAGCACAATTCATGTACAAATCACTTTCATCACAATTAGGTGTCAATCATCATTGGGTGCATTCAAGTTGAATCAAGTTTTTAACATGTTACGATGTAATGATAGCATGATCCAAGAGCGATTACCTCTTGCTGCAATAAAGAGCCTATAAATTTGGTTGATATGCAGAGTGGTTGTGTTATATCAATTATGTAGTACATTCAAGCACAACCCATGTTTAATGGGCTATTCTAGAGAGTGATCAATATTTTCTAAACCTTATGAATGTCACTTAAAAGTGTATAGCTTAAACTACAAACCAAGTTTGTTACATACTTGAATGCAATCTTGGGTTACAACAAACTATAATAATGTGATCTGCTAATAACCATTATGGAAAGTATTAAAGCAAGACCCATGCTATATAGGATACATTTCCCTGATCAGGTTTACATACCTTAATGATAAAACACAAGCTTCCCACACACTCTAGGATACAATCCAAGATCATACCACAACCTTGTCAAGACAACTAATTTTTCTAACCCAAGACTTAAGGTTGTTTTTTAATACCAACAGAAGCATTGGTAAGAGCATGACTAGGGTACAAACCCTAGGCCTCTGTAGAAACATAAACCATAACTCTAGTGGATTAGTGAGGTTACAATACCAGAAAGATTGAGACATTTTAGCCAATAACAAAATGTTGTAATCTAAAGATTGTAGCCAATAACAAGCACACTATGTAGCTCAGTGAAATTTTTAAATGTAATCTATGGTAAGAAGAATGACAATATAATCAAAAAGAGGCTGAGCAGCGACAGGATAATAAAGCTCAAACCTTGCATTGTAAAGTGGAGATTTTAATAGTGAGTTTCCTTACCCCCTTGCTGACCTTAAGGTTTTTTCAAATGCTTTTGGCAATGTTAGACAAGGAAAATGCAATCAAGGAATGACTGTCCAAATGAAGTAACAGTGGTAATCATAAGTTCAATGTTTCTTCTTAGCCATTGTATAATGGAGGTAGTGGATTGCAAGTTTGAGCAGTGTTTTGAGACTCATCAAAGATGGGAGAATATTGAATAATACCTTGTGGACTGTGAAGTAGTGACAATAAGGTTGAAGGATCTTAAAACGCACACTACCATGAAACAATGAGTCCCCTATAGTAAGTAAGTAGGTAGTCTATAGGGCATAGTTTGATTTTATAAAAGGATGCTCATGAAAGGAATCTTCAAGTGACAATGAGTGAGTTGTTTGAGATTGTAGTTGAGGGTGCAAAATCCAGTCTTAAAGGCAGTTAGCAAAGCAGTAAATGTGCAAGAAAATCAAATCATACATAGCAAACAATTCACAATGTTATCTTACATAATTCCTTGAGTTTGAAGACAAAAATCTCATTGTATCTTGATGAAAGTAGTGACCTTAATGGTCAATCACCGGCAAACTATGATTTTAAAACATGCTATTGTTCTTATGGAGGCAACATTTTAAGCAAGGAAGGGAGTGGTGGTTTGGAACAATGGTAGGTATGAAGGAATTTCTTTATATGCATGCTATGCAGTCTAGCTTAAGACAACGTTCTTAGAAGAGATTGAAGGTGGATTATGGAACTCAAGGGTTACCATGAAAAGGATTAAAGAAAATACTGAGATCTATTTAAAAGCCACAGTCATGAAGATATTAAAGATGTCACATGTAAAACCCTAGTAGCTGGAGTAATGAATACAGTGCCAAAGAGGATAGTGTGTTGGGGCAGATTTAGGAGATCTCCACATTATCTAGTCACAAGAAAATACATCATTTATTTATTTTTTTAAATTAAAATAAATCATTCTAAACCCTATATAGGATACATTGATACTTCAAAAGCATCTGAAGGAATTTGAGATTATGCAAATATATTTCAATTAAATACCTAGATTACAAATAGTAGTGCGAACAATGTAACCCTTGTTGAGTAGAGCAGGAATGAGATAAGAAGCAATGAATCCTATGCCTCCTATCATGCACATCTGCTTACCTTTATCTATCATTCTTTACTAAAACACTTCTTCATTTTGGTGGGCTACGCCTGAAAATAATGTTTCGACAAAGGTTTTAGAGTATGTTTATTAAAATGAAAACTCCATTCTGGCAGGCTACGCCTGAAAAATAAGATTTTGACAAAAGTTTTAGGGTATGTTTATTAAAGTTTTAGAGTATTTTGGTGGGCTATATTCTTGATTCCTTAAATGATTTATTCAAACGGATTGTGACTAAATAAATGACTAACTATTTAGTCATTTTTATTTGTATGACTAAATAATTTTTAGCCAACAACCAAATTAATCATTTATTTACTCATTTATAGCCGAGTTGCAAAAAATTAGTAGAATTTAGTCATTTTTAGTTGTTGTGACTAAAATTTTTAGTCACGTAGTCATTTATTTGTCAAATTCTACTAGTGGTAGGTTTGATTGAAAATATCTTGAAGCCCAAATTCTTCACTTTTAGATTTGTTGTCATTAAAGTTGTCAAGACACAGAAACTCCATTATAGAATTTACTAATGACATTCTGACAATGGGACAAGCAAAAAATAGAAGCTCAGATCTAGCACCATAGGACCCTAAAAATTGATAAAAACACCTTAACAAAGACCCAGTCAGCTAGGGGTGACCCAATCCTACTACAACACTCAAATATAACTTTTGGTGATAGGTACATATCAGTCTTTAACTTCCAGATCTACTTGCAAAGTTTTATTTTAGTCTATCTATCTTCAAGAAATTGCATTTATCATATTAGGTCATTTAGTTTAATCATTTAAAATCATTCCTATCCTCAAATAGATGTAGATCCAAGTTTGATTGACTCACCTAAGAGGTTGAAAGTCAATCTATGCACCTTGTTGATTTGCATCTTGATGAAATCCTAGAAATGATGGGACAATACACCTTAGATCATTAGGGTGTACCACATTTTTATGTTTCATTTTGGTGAACCCAAAATTTGACATCATAACTTTTTGATTCAGTAGTCTTTCAAACCCTAGATCTAAGTTTTGCATAATTGTGTTTTGCATTTCTCATCTAGGTTTTGTTTCATTATGTTTCACATTTAGGGTTGCATATTGCATTATAAAAATCATAAATATCCAAAAATATTGCATACATGTTGCATCATAGGTTGCATTACAATGTGTTTCAATCATTTAGATTAGATCTTCATTTCAAAATTGCATTCCAAAAAGCTTCATTTTGTTCCAAAATTGTTATACATTGCATTTCCTTTGCATTTATTTTTTTTGAAAAATAGTCACTATAAAATTTGTTTGCAGATAGAAAAAATAACTTTAAACATCAATTTAAACATTCAAATTTGGAATTTTCTAAACCCTGAACAAAGACTTAGTCGCCCCTGGGAAACCCTGTCCTTGTACAAGTGTCTCAGCAAATTTTTTTACATCATTTTGTCTCTATCTACTCAATTGCATTATACTAGCATATCCCTGTTTTGGAATTAGGAACTGCATTTTATAAAGCATTTTACATATATTTCATTTAGTTAAAGAAAGTGCATTATTTAAGATCAAAATTTGTATTCAAATTTATCATTTTCAGTTCTCTGTATATTACAATTAGATAATTATTACATTTTAAATCTAAAAAATATGTTGAAATTTGTTCAAAAATCTTCAAAATCATTGCATACTTGCATTTTGCATCAAATTGGGATACATTAATCAAATTTTGGAAAGTTATTTACTATTACAACTATCTACAAATAGAATCAGAATCCTTAAACAGAGTATCCTTCAGTCAAACTTCAAAATTTTAGAACCCCTGACAAGGACTCAGACGCCCTTGGGTGACCCCATCCTGCTTGTCTTGGCCAAACAATTTTTTTGAGATCTCTATTACTATGGTTCCTATTTGATCCTCTTTGTTGCCTTCTATTTTTGAGTGTTTGTTGTACTTATTTAACAGTTTGGTATTCATCTTGGGTGCACTTTTGGTGTTGTGAAACTTGCATGAGTTGCACAACCTAGTGTCCTATTGTAAACAATTCAATGAGACGTAGTTTGAGACTCATGGCATCCTACATTGCTAGTACATCCATTGTGGATCTTGAGTTCTCTAGCCCTTTCATGCCAAGTGTTGTTAATACTCAACCCATTTTAGATTCTATCCCTAATGCTACAATTCCCATGACCTTACCATCAACCACTATCATTGATGTTGAAACCATGCTAGCTCATGTTCCCCAAGAGAAATTGAAACAATTGGAAAAAACCTTAGAAAAATTTCAAGACTATATGAGCACAAAATATATCATTAACACTATTAAATGAACAAGACAATTGAGGGGGGCTGAATCAGTTGTATCTATTTATTATATCCAAAACCCTCAACAATAATTAGATCCACAAGCATTCATTAAACCCTTATTCTATTATAGTGATTAAACATGAAATGTAGATAACATAAATTGAAAAAAAAACACAATACACAAGAGACCACCAGATTTATGTGGAAAACCTAATGAGGGAAAAACCACAGTGAGGATTAGCTCACAATACAAGTAATTACAAAATCATCACAAGGGCTCACTGCCAGAATAGGACACACTATCTAATAGGGCTCATAGCCAGGGATCGCTACCATAGAAACAAAAGAAGATAGAAGAGAAATGTTACATAGAGAACACTATCTCAATGCAAAAAAGAATTCACTACAATTACTCCAACACTCGTGTAGCCTTGTTTGAGATATTGTGGACACCTTTAGCTCATTTCCTTCAAAATTCCAACACTTTAAAGTTCACACTGTGCTGCTCAAATTGCATCTATACTTCTACAATTTGCATCATATATGTAACTCCTATCTATCTCACATCTATCTTAAGGTCTTCCAATAATACCACTCTTATTTATACCAACCTCAACCTTGAAAACCTTCTCCAAGGTCGACAACATACTCTTTACCTTTACAATTTCAAATTAGGTCGGGACCTAAACATTATTGCAATGGATAGGAATGAAGGTGACCAATATAAATCCTTCAAACCCAAATATTTCCTAACACACCTCAACATGCTTCCACAAGCTTCGCATGTAGTATTAACACCAAGTCGGTTGTTACCCGTGCTAAACAACATAAAACTATTAGGTACACGCTTCCCACTTATTCATGATGACACACAGACCACAAAAATATCCTTTACACAGTCTAGAATAATCCATGAACCACCTAAGATCCAACAAAGACTTCATCCAAACTTGCATCAAAGAAATAATTCAACCCATAACATCTAGTGAACCTTATATGCACACCAACACATGAAACACACACTATACTACACCAAATCATGAGAAACCTTGAATATTGAAAGATAAAATCAACATAAACAACTTCACAGATCCACACAACCTAAAAAAAACTACGGAGAAATGCAAAGCAAATACATTATTCCCATACCACAATAACCAATCATTGAAAACCTAGTTCACACACTGGTGAACATACCTCACTCTACACAATGATCTAGATATCCAAACTCTAGATATAGAAACTACTGAAAAACCTTGAACAACTTATCAGATCCACACATGAATAGCATCAACACAAAAGAAATGCGGAGCACATCTCGGATCTCGTTCTGAACATTTGCACAACACTATTTTCTATGTTTATCAAATTTCCTCAAAATCACTTGGAAACCAAACACCAGAGACATCATCTCATCACATTACATCATTCCAACACATATCCAGACACTGCAACATAAATACAACTCCATGTACTCACAACACTTCCTCAATATCTCAACTATACATGCACAAACAAGGCTATTCCATACATGCACCAACTACAACACAATTTTATCAATATCCTCAAAATCTTCATCATGCAACAACCTTACTTAACACATAGTTGAAATTAATGAAAACACCATCTTGTTGACATCAATCACAACACCTTCATACTTGCAATAATCTCCCCCTTTATCATTGATGGAAACACATGATGTGAAAAACCATCAAGACACAATAGCTTACATACTTGCAACAATCTCCCCTTGTGTAGATAGATATTTTTCACATGTTTCTTTCTCCCCCTTTGACATCAATGGTAAAGGATAAAAGTGTTTTGCATTGTTCTCCCCCTTTGACATTGAACCATAATATTCTCCTTTTTGCAACTTTGAATACTCCCCTTTGGAGTACACCCAACTAAATCGGCAACTCTTGCATAGTGAAAACACATATTCCTTACTACAACAATGACACTACCTACTCCCCCTAAGAGGTAGCCACCAACATCAGTCTAGACAAGAGATGAATCTATAGATCCACTAGACCGATGCATCTCCATATGCGTCTAGTTCAAAGGAGGGGCAATAACCCCCAACTTCTCCAAGAGATACTTAAAATTCTCTTTAGGAAGAGCCTTAGTGAATATGTCAGCAATCTGATCCTTTATAGGGACATATTCAAGCTCCACTTCATTCTCCATAACCTTCTCTCTCAAAAAGAAATACCTGATTGATATATTCTGTCTTTGAAAGCATCACTGGATTCTTTTAAATGTTAATTGCACTTTTATTTTCATAAAAGATAGAAATAGGCTCATCATACATTACTCTGATATCATTCAATGTTTGTCTCAACCATAACACTTGTGTGCAACAAGATGTGGTTGCAATATACTCAACCTCTACAGTGGATAAAGAAATTGAATCTTGTTTCTTACTCAACCATGAAACCAATATGCATCCAAGAAAGAATGCACCACCACTTGTAGTTTTCTTGTCATCAACACAACCATCCCAATCTGCATTTGTGTATGCACTTAATGTGATGTTAGTATCCTTAGGATACCATAAGCCATAATCTAGAGTGCATTTTAAATATCTGAATATCCTCCACTGCTGCAACATGTGTCTCTTTAGGATCTTCTTGAAATCTAGCCACAAGATAAACTGCATGCATGATATGTGGTCTAGTTGCAGTTAGATATAGCAATCCACCAATCATAGATCTATATTTTCTCTAATCGGCCTTAGGTAATTCATCATCCTTGTTCAGTTTGCAACCAGTCACGATAGGATTACATTTCGGTTTGGAGTCTTCCATCCCAAACTTCTTCAACATCTCCTTTACATACTTTGACTGTGAAATGAACATGCCTTTATTTTTTTGATTGATTTGTAGTCCAAGAAAGAAATTCATCTCCCCAAACATTGACATATCAAATGCTTGTTGCATCTCTTCTGCAAATTTCTTACACATAGCTTCATTTCCTCCGAAGATAATTTCATCCACATATACAACTACTATCAATATCTTATCTTCCTCAATTTTGAAGTAAAGATTACTATTTGTGGTGCCTTTACTAAATCCATGTAACAAATATCTATCCAATCTTGCATACCAAGCATTGGGAGCTTGCTTTAATCCATACAATGCCTTTTTCAATCTACAAACCATATCCAGTTCATCTAATAACTAAAATATTTTTGGTTGTTCCATATAGAATTCTTCTTCCAACTCACCATTCAAGAAATCAAACTTCACATCCATCTAATAAACTATAAAGTCATTGTATGCTAAAAATGCCAAAAACATTTTGATTGCTTCCATCCTAGCCACTAGAGAAATTGTTTCTTCAAATTTTATTCCTTCCACTTGTGAGTAACCCTTACATACAATCCTTGCTTTATTTCTTAACACTTCTCCATTTTCATTCAATTTTTTTCTGAATACCCACTTAGGTCCAATTATATTCTTCTTTTTAGGTCTAGGAGCCAATTCCCAAGTCTATTTTTTCTCAATTTGTTGTAATTCTTCTTTCATTTCCTTCATCCAACATTAATCTTTGCATGTCTCACTTTTTCCGGTTCAACTTTCGAAAGAAAGCATAGATTTACCTCAGCTTCAACAACTTTTCTTCTTGTCAATTCACCCTTTCTTTTGTATACAATGATATTTTCTTTGGAATGATTTCTTTGCACATACATAGGGGTCTTAGGGGTCTTTACTAGAGCTTCTTCCTCTTCATCTTGCTCTTCTTTTTCCTTAGCTTTTTCTTCTTCTTCTTCTTCGCAAGTCCATTTGACACACATCCATCTATAAAAACTCAATTTTGCAAGTCTTCATCAACCTTTACATTTGCGCTTTCAAAAATATTTCTTATCCTTTTGTTGTAACATCTGTAAGCTTTGGTTTTAGTGGAATATCCAAGGAAGATACATTCATCAAACCTTGCATCAAAATTTAATAAGTTTTCATCATCTCCTCTAATATAGCTTTTCCTTCCAAACATTGTAAATTACTTGACAGTAGGAATCCTTCTATATTATGTGAACCATTTGAATCTATACCTTGCACAAACACAATAAACATGCAAACAATTAGATCAAACACAAGATTAGAAACCAATGATTCCTCAAGAAATCCATTTGAAATTTGCAAAAGATAAGAAATGAAAATGAAGAACACAAATGAAACAATTAAATCTTATCTAATGCAAGCAAACTCTTGATCTCTTGAGGGAGTTGGTGCAAATAGGTGTGTGGAGATTTGCCCTTTCCCAACTCCTTGAATGCAAATGTTGATTGAAGATGATTGATCCACTTGATGAAGACTTTGAATGTATGCTCCAAGCTTAAAATCTGCAAAAAAACCTAGCTATGATTCAATGAGATGGATGAGGATTGCTAAGTATTTTAGCATGGTAACTTTGCTTGAGATGTGGATGATGAAATGCATGGTGAAGCATTCTATTTATAGAATGTTGAAATGGAAACAAAGCCAAAATAGAGCAATGTGGGACAAAGATTCAACCAATGATATAATGCCACTTGTCAACATGTGATTGGATGAGGAATGAGCAAGTTTTGACAAATGTGCCAATAAATGCATTTTTGAATTTGAATTTTTGAGAAAAGACATGTAAGAGGGGGAAAGAAAATTGCATTGAATGCCACTTGGCTCAAGGCAAGGACATGTAAGAAGAAGTAAATGCCTTGTTGGAAGGACTTGTAAGAGAGAGTAAATGACATGTTGGAAGGACATGTCATTCAAATTTTGAATTTGAAATAGAAGAATATTCCTCCAAAAGATGCTTTGTTGAGGGAAAATGAAGATTTAATAAATCAATAAATTGATTTATTTGTGCAAGTGGAGATATCTAGAGAATGCAAGTGGGAGAGATTAGTATTTAATCATGGTTAGATTAAATAAATGATGATTATGTTAGTTGACTTATTTTGACTTAGATTTTTGGATTAATTTAAATCAAACAAGAGAGGAAATGATTTAATGAGTTTAATTAAATAAACATGTTTTGATTATTTAATTAAAGAGATTAAAGTAAGATTAAATTAAATAAGATTTTAATTTATTCAATTTAATAGATAGACTTTAGAGATTTAATTAAATAAAATTAATTATTTAATTAAAATAGGGATAATTAGATCAAATGAATTGATTTAATTAACAAGGGAAAGTGACTTAATTAGACAAAAATAATTTATTTAATTAAGAGACGAAAATTGATGAATTTAATCAGATAAGGGAATTTGATTAAACAGTTAGACCGAGGGATGATTTAGGAAGAAACGATGTTAGTAGATCAGAGTTAGATGCGCAATGTCAACTTGTACATTTTGCGTGTCTACATTTTGCCCCTCTTTGAAGCAATGTACTTGTTGCATTGATTCAAAGAATGATCTTGTCATGATCAAAATCAAAAAAATTCTGATTTTTCGGATGCCCCACTATTGCCCCAGTGAGAAGAATTGCACTGGTATATTGCCCCCTCGAGATGTTGAATGGGAATGCCAATTGCCAATCAAAATCGCGATAAAATGCGAGAGGAGTGGTTGATGTAGATGAATGGACATTCATTAGCTGTGGGTAGCTTCATGTACCAATTGGGATAGAAATGTTAGTAAAGATAGAAGAATGTGATAGAAGAATGAAAGAATGAGATGATCATGCAAATGGTGATGACTACTTGCCGTGGAGTTGGGATTTTCAAAGGGCGGATTTCCTTATGTTTGATAATACACGCAGTACGATGCATCAAGGTATCGAGAACCAGGATGGCATTGTACCTAGTGTGATGGACTTTGACTCGACAAATCAGATAGGAGTATTCTTGTTCACACCTGACATACGGAACCCTGTCTAGAAAATAGTTCAGATATTTCAAATATCTCGGACCAAAACATAGGAAGGCGAGCCTTTCTATGTGGTCAACAAGAAACTTAAAACACCCTCGCTACAAACTAAACAAAAGCATGCATGACCAAGGTTATATTACAAAGATATCCAACAAGCACATCAGACAAAAGATAATGATCGTTGCCCCATTCCTATCTCTCTAAATCCTTCGTTCAGACATCATCGAGAGGTCCTTGGAATGAGCCCAATGAGATAAATCAAACAAGATAAAGTAAGTGAGCAAACAAGCTAATGTTCTTCGTACCGTTAGCCAAGAGAAACGATGTTTCGAAAGATGGGAGCCAAAACTTATTGCCAAAAGATATGTCCATTGTCGGAACGGATCCTAGGACATGTTAATGACACATCATTTTGTTTACCCAAAGTGGTTGGTTTGATAAAGTGCCCCTTGTCGAACGGATCCTAGGACAAGCTTTTATCAAACAATGATGAAATTGATTTATGATTTATATGCCATTGATAAGAAAAGAGTTGACCAACTTGCTTGCCAACTGACCTATACTTGAGATTTTGACAGTTTAGGTTTTCACCTTTGACTGCTAGACTTGTTTCTGACTGTTTTACCAAAGGTTGAGGGTGATGACGATTTATTATGGATGATTGATTATTGCGAGTGTAAGCGAGATGAGGTGGATGGATTTTTTCAAATATTTGGATGTTTTTGGAATTTTGTAATGTTTTGAGGCTGTTTTTTGGTAATTTTTC